>JAQQAE010007776.1:0-15641 GCA_029823295.1 Pseudamia nigra | reverse complement strand
GAGAGGAGATGGGAACGCCAGCAGCACAGAGGCAGTGGGAAAGACAAAATGAGCTCCATGTGAGGATTTTATTTTGTCGCCAGTCAATATGCGGATTGTGCTTACATAACCAGGGATAACCTAACAGGAGGGGAATTTATGACACTGAAATCACTTTCAGAGGTATCATTTCTGAATGAATTCCAGAGACAATTATGGAGCTGAGGACCATTGACGGTGCGGTGGGGGACCCAGGGCTGAGGCAGAGCGACGTGTCTGGACAAGGAGCAAATCGGCACCCTGATGATGATCCCAGAGACGACTGTCCTGGCAATTATCACTGGAGTCGGATTCATCATCTGAAGGGGCTGGGGCAGAGCACTGTGCCCGGATGAGGAGCGGAGCGGCGTCACATCCCCGATGACGATCCTGGAGATGACTGTCCTGGTGATGGTCTCCGGAGTTGGATTAGTCATCAGAAGAGGGGGAGTCAAGGAATTCAGGGGGGTTTCCAGTTGGGACGGACTGAGGAGTGGACGCAGAAAGCTGGTCGGTCATTGCGGACACCAGAGTGGATAGCGAGGATACCTGGGACTGATTCACATCGTGGCACTGGGCGATGCATTCCACTCGTGTTTCTTGGAACAGGATGGCCTCCCGGATGGACATAACAGCATCTGACTCAGCAGGGTCCATGATTTGGCCAGTCCGATCTGTCACAATGGAGGGAGGCGGACAACACTGCTGAGTCAGTGTACAGTGAGTTTATTTACAAAGTGAAAAAATAATAAACAAGCAGAGTGAAGTGAAATGATGTGGAACAGGAACGAGGCGATGATGGAACGTGCCAAAGGGACAGATTGTGACAGTGTCTAATCTACTCTTTTCATTGGCTGTTGGCAACACGTCTTTGCAGTTGGGTCGGTCATCACTACACACTACCTGATTGCATCCAGAGTCTGCTAAAAAAAAAAAAATCAAACCTGTTTGATTTACTGCGAGTGAGGTCTTGTTGGGTCTGTTCCTGTCACACATTAACAGACTTCTGTGCCGTCCAGCCATGCCGACTGTCCCTAACCAGGGCTGACTGGTGCAGACTCTGTCCAAAAAAAATCTTGTAATGTGTCCCCAGCTTTATCTTCAGTGTAAAGCTGTCAACAGGAGTGAAACTCAAGCTGCCTGTTTAGGGATTACCTCCTTCCCCATCAGGAAGCTTTAAATCTGACGCCAAAAGAAGATACATGTATAGTAATTTTATAGTCACATTTCATTTATATGTACATGAAAACCATGTAATGCAGGTCTTGTACAGAAACACATTCATACTCTCAAGTCATCATATAGTCTACTGATTCTTTGTCATGTCAGGAGTCGTCATATGCTGATGTGCACCTAATCTAGCCAATTAATGACACAAGGCAGGCCGCGACTATGTGACGTTAGCTTGCTAGTGGCTTGAGACTTGTGTAGATACAGATGTGTACCAAACATGCAGATCTCCACATACGAGACCAGGGTTTGACTTCCACTTCACATAGTGCATGTTGTTTCTAAAAAAGGAGCTTTTACACCGAAACTCCTCACAAAAGTGGGGACCAATCACGCATTGTTGCCATAGTGACAGTCTCAGCATCTGTCGTACTGGAAGTGTTCATGGTTCTTTGACACATTCTCCCTCAGAAGTCGTCATATACTGACTGACAGACAGTCTTAAACAGGCAAGAATCCACCTGTAAAATGTTTTTTTATAAGCCGTTTGTGTAGTACATATGCAGCAGTGTGATTAATTTAACTCATTTTACCCGCTTTCTATGTCAGTACATCATTCCCAGTGTTTTGGTTGAGTCAAACTTTTTAAATTTAAATTAGTTATTAGGCTAAATGTGTACATTAATGCTTGACAAATTGAAAGAGCACACAAAACAAGCTAAAACTTACTTTGTATTGACTTTGTTTTGGACACAATTCAGGTAGGTAAACATTATGGCTTCAGTAATAAAAAAAATTAATTGAATTAAACTCTGGTCATTCTGACTTATTTTCCTGTTTACTGGTAAACTGGTGGTGAATGATCAGACCACTGGATCATGCAGCAACATACATGTTTGAGTCTGATGACCCATTTAAATTTAAAAGGAAATTAACTTCTGTTCATGCATGAAGTAAATATGAATTCATCTCTTAACTAGTGAGAAGTGTGAAACATTCACATACCACAGTGAATTCAGCATTAGGTCATATTGAGCATCATCATCTCATGATTAATAATTCATTACTTGCATCCCTCAACTAAAGTGTTACCGGTTCATCTCCTGCAGTATCCGAGCTGGATGTCCACTAATAGCTTCATTCATTTTTTACCACTGTGGCCTTTCTGCTCCAAACAGCAGAGGTGGTGTCATGGGAGGTCGCAGCAGGGGAACACATCTGTTTGCTGTTGTTTATTACATGTATGGTGACATTAAAGTGCACTTCAGATGTTTTATTTTTTATTTAAAAAGAAAAGAGACAATTGAAGCATCCATAAACAGACCAAAAGCATTTACCAAGCTTTAACAATGCTTTGGTTTTCTGGGATAAATCGATTGGGGACATAACAGACTATATAAAGCTATGGGTAGAGAGATTGAAAACTTATTCTTTAACTTCAGATTTTCTCCTGAAGAGCTGAAGAGCATCCATTTACCACTCATTAAGTGCTTGCATTCTCAGTCATTTCACAAGTGTAAACACACTCTTCCCCAGAGCAATTTTTAACACTCAGAGTGAAAAAGGGTTCGCATGTTTGAGCTGAATCCCTGAAACGCCATTTCTAAATTAATTTTTTAAAGTGTAGCACAGGGGGAACACAAGTATATCTGAATTCATAAGGCCCCTAATGCATTTTTTCCCCAGGAGATTAAAGCAATCATGACACTCATCATCCTTAAAAAACAGGTGTAAAATCTCAGAGGATAGATGGACATATCAGGTCTTATGGGCAAGACCCTTCAAAGTGTGGGGCTCTTAAGTGATATTTATGACTTTATACTAGTCATGCTCCTGTTTACAGTTGGAAATGCTTGCAGGTGAATTACACTACATTAACTCAGGCACAATTTATAGAGATATGTCATGGCAGTGTCTCAAAATTGGAAAGACCTGGTTGTCCTATTTGCAATTAAAACACAATGGGCCTCATGCAGCAACATTGTCTTAAATTTCTCTTATTTTGTTAAGAGGAAAAAAAACACACACACACACACACAATAAAACGTTGCAAACTGGCCTGATTTGGTCATATCACAAGGCATCCCTCTCCTCAAAGACCATCGAAGATGAACGGCGCTCTGGACTATCTGCCCCCACCGCCCCTCGCCCCCCATTATCTACACATTATAAGCAAAGTTGTGTCCGTGTTAAGAGCTGGCAGCTCCGGTCTCTGGAGTTGTTTACAGTGTCCACGGACACACTACCAAGTCATAAGCCAAAGTAAGAATACATTCTAAATGATTTTTAGAACTAATTTCATTCATTCCGTTACAGATAATTAACATAACTTCCTTTACAAATAATAATAATGAATAAATGTGCAGGTAGGGGTGTGTAATACATACTTTATATGGGAATTTGTCGTGAGTCCAGAATGGATTAATTGGTTTTACTGATTCGGATACAGGCCGTGATGCTGGAACGGATTAACATCAGTATCCGAGGCACCACTGTATATATCTGGGTTCTAGTAAAAGACTTTCATTTCCTCCTCCCCTGCATCTCAATGAACCTTTTTTGAAATGTTCGGGATGAAAATGCATGAGTTGACCCTCCACATCTGTTCCTCCATGTACTCAAGTTGATGAAACACCCTCGTCCTGCTCCCTCCATCTCGGCGCATGCAGGCAACACTTTGAACGTTGTGATGTTTCCGAGCAATTAAAACAGGTCTGTCCTCTGTAAAGAAAACAATCGGAGACAATAAAACTCTTAGTGCCTCCCTCTTGATTTATTCAGCAATGTGCCGAATCATCATAATGCATTTCATCACCATATTTACTTTCCCTGTCCCTGACAGATTATCATTCAATAGGCTTATGAGGTTCATAATGCACCTAAAAGTTCAGTGGTGGATTATGCTGAGTTGACAGGGAAATCCTTGAGAAGATAAGTGTCTTTGTACAAAACCACTCAGACAAATGATACCTCTCTGCTTATCCATACAGCTGCTGGCAGAGGTTCAAAACAGAGCCAAACAAAGCAATTAGCTGCATGTGTTTCTGGGATGAACAGAATGCTACCAACAAAGCCATTGAAAATCAACTCAACTGCATCAATAAAATATTTGTGTACATTTTGTTATGATGTTGGGAGTGTTTTCATGTTAACTATGTTCACTCCTGTTCAGCAGCTCTGTAAAATGTAAATAACAGAATGGAGTGATTTAAAACATTAAAAAAAGCAACATATCAAATTTAGAAGTGAGACATTTATTTCATCGTGGAGAATTACATGTTTTAAAACGGGTGATTTACACCTTTTAAACTGAGTACTCAACACACTGGATGTTCACTCTCCTTTTTATCCTGCTGAACATAGTGTCCATTATTTCTAAAAAGAATTTTAAATTCTCTTGAATTTGGACTGGGCAGCACACTTGGCAGTTTTTGTTTTAGTTTGAGCATTTTCATGAGCTCAGGCCTAGAGGAGGTGGTAGCATTTCTGGATTTGGTTTATATACTGTAGGTTTTCAACTTCACATGGTAGAGTTCCAAGTTTTATTTATGGACCTGGCGACAAACTGACTTCACAGACAATGTTTTTTGGATGCGTTCCTAAGCCCTTCCAGTGATATTCAATACAGAATCAATCCTAATTTTAATGCAGAACATGACAAATAGTCAAAATTTTTAAAAATGCAGAGTTTTTAGACTCAAATAATGCAAAGGAAACAAGTTCTTATTCATTTTTTAAAAAAACCACAGCACTAAAGTTTTAACAGAGGCAGAGTTCAGAAATAAATATTTGGTGGAATCTCTGATTTACTCATTTTCATCATTAAATCAGATCTGGTTCAGGTGATTTAAACCCAATCAGTATGTCATGCAGTGGAATGAGTTGTGCTTGTGTTGGAATGAAATGGATGTCATACATGTAGAGCTGCTGATTCCAGAAAAACGTTGCAGTGGCTACATGTTACACTTTTTTTTAAAGTTTCTTGCATCAAATTCAAAACTGGCCTATGATTTTCAAAAAAGAAGTTTTCATTTTCATTATTTTTAACATTTGATATGTTGTCATTGGGATATTTCCAATTAAATATGATTATCATGGCATTATATTATTAAGACTGGCTCATGTTTTTGGAAATGGGGTGGATCCAAAAAATATAGATCACTGTATTTTTATTATGAATTAACAAGGCAGCAAAAAAACACCTTTATCTTTATGCAGAAAGTCGATGAGAGTTATTAAGTTATACTGCATCTCACTTCTTTTGCTTCATTTTATTTCTTAGTTATGGTTTTCAGGTAACTTATATAAAACTTTGATGACTTTGTAAATGGTTTTATCGTACATATTTGAAACAAACTTAATCCATCTTCAGATCAATCCATTACCTGAATAAATGCTGCATGTTTTCTGTGCTTTTTGGTCATACAGGAAGGAGTTGATGACTTGTCTTAAAATCATCAAGTCCTCGTCGGCAGATCTGTTAAATTCTGATGGCTGTCTTTTTGAAGTTTGAAAACTGCTAACAGGGTGGAAAGTAATCCCCTCCTTATTTACTGTGCATGTAAACACTAATGGAGGTAAGAAGTATGGATCTGAAAAAGAATAATTCCTGACAGGAAATCTATTTTGTCTACACAGCAACGGCTTAATGCTCCATTTCTGAGACAATGCACATCCCCTTCCTCTTCAGTGAATCCCCGTGTCATCAGAAATCCCTTCCCCATTCCCTTTCATCTTCATCTCTTCAAAAAAAACAACAAAAAAAAAAAAACCACCCAATTAAGTAAAATCATATTCCCAAAGCTTGTCTGTTAGTGGTATACAAAAATATGAAATAAAGACACCTAAAACCCAAACACCTGGCAGAGGCTCGTTATATGCAGAAATACACACACATAAAATCTAATTTCTCCGTCTGGGATAGAAGATCTACATCCAAGTGATTGCCTTGATAAAGACAAGTGGCTTTAATTATGTACAAATTACAGATCCTGCAACATGAGCTTATGCCCCAGATATGCTGCTCGTAACAAAATTAAGTGGATTTTGGAAAGTCACATCAAGACATTCACATCAAGGCTTTGACCCAAATGGCTGAAATGGTCTTTGTTAGACCTTGACAAGGACTTTGCAGTCGTTGAAGGTGGCTGAAAAAGTTTCATTAAAGAACAGCCATGCTTATAGACCAATTTCAACTTGTGTGACAGGCCGCATTAGGGGTGTGCAATACTGTAAAATGTGGTCTCCATCTGATACCACATATTGGAATATGACTGTTCCCTTGACAGTTAACACAAGAATTATACTCCGCCATATTCATATATTTCAGTCACAGTAAAATGATTCATTTAGAATAATTTCCACTGGCTGAATATACAGTACTACATAATCACAGTGGTACTGTGCTGTATGAATGCTTCCCCCTACAAAATATTTGCTGTACAAGAAAAAAACAAAAAAAAAAACCTTTTTTTTTTGGCCAAAAATGTGTCCCATTATCCGCATAAAACATTGCGGTACGAAAGAGACCAGGAAGTGAACTCTGGCCCGCCTGGAAGTGATACACAAACTAGTAGGTCTAGCAAGACACGTCACAGCAACATCACATGACCCTTCTGAGAAGACAACAGGACATTGTCTAAAAAAAAAAAAAAAAACCTTCTGTATAGTACTGAGAATTCAGTAAAAGTATTACTACGAAAAAGACAATATGAACCTTGTTGTGCGATGAATAAATCCTACTTTCACTTCTACAAATCAGATACATGGATATTCTTGGCTATGCTGAAAGTGCCGGGGTTCTGGTTCTGATTTGGGATCCCCCTCTGTCTGCATGAGTGCAGTGAGAGGACTGGTATTTGCAGAACCAATATGATGTTAACGGGGGGTGTGCACTGACTGAAGAGAGCAGAAACCGAGACTCAAGTACTGATCTCAAATATTGATCAATACCGATACAAAGGTTGGCATTGATATGTAAAATCAATGCCAACGCAACGCCGCCCACTGCTAGGCAGCGTTGCTACTTTTCACAAGATTGGGAAAAAACATTCATAATTCTGGTAGTTGGACAACTGAACAACTTGTAATTAGCATAGTATTTTCATCTTCCCTCTGCACCATTTCATTTGCAAGACAAAAAAATTCAATTCGATTTTATTTGTATAGCGCCAATCATAATCGCCAATGAGGCGCTTCACAATTCGAGACCTTATGACTATACAGAGAGTAAACCCAACAGAACCACCGCGAGCAAGCCAAGGGGTGTGAGGGAAAAACTTGAGAAAAATCCCCAGCAGAACCAGTGGCTCAGGGTAGGAGAGATAAAAGAAAAGAGTAGACATAGGACAACAACAAAACAGATATTGGACCAGTCCAGAACCAGGAAATGCACAGCAAGGACATCAGGAGACCCAGAGCAGAGGGAGGAAGCACAAAACTACAGGGAAGACGCAAGTTAGTATCACAGTATTGCAAGATAGAAAACAAGACAATGAGAAGTGAGAGATAAGGAGAGACAAGGAGGATGGAGAGAGAAGAGAAGGAGGGACAGTGAGAGAGGAAAGAGGAAGATTTATAGATAGAGGTACAGGAAGAGTTAAAAGGGAGATGACGAGAGAGATTGAAAGCAAAGCTCAGTGCGTCACAGTACCCAGCAGCCTAGGACTATGCAGCAGAACGGAGGGATGATTAAGGGTTTTCCCCGATGAACTGGCGACTCATCAAGGGTGTACCCTGCTTTCGCCCAAGTCAGCTGGGATAGGCTCCAGCACCCCCCCCCCCCAACCTTTACGAGGATTAAGGGGTAGAAAGTGGATGGATGGGTGGATAATCAAAATTCAAAGCAGATGCCGGTTACAGTGAGTAGAAAGTTTATAATTCCTCAAATTGAACCAAGTTAATCGCATACTTTGTAGAAATTAATGGAAACTATTGTTTGCCTAGAAAGGAGAAGAAATTCTAAGCTTGCCAATAAACGTTGTAATCTGGTTGCATGAGATGTGATTGTAGTCAGTATGTTAATCATGAAAAAACACACCTCTCCTTAATGGATGTGTTTTATAGGCTGTTTATCTGCTCTCAGTGCAATAAAATTATCTTATGTTGAGTTATGGTCATTTTGCAAATGTATTTGACTTTTTGATATATGTGGTATAGCAAAATTGGTTGTCAAGACCTTTTTAAACATGCTTACATTAAAATGCAAGCATGTAGCATTTCAATGCTACATGCTTTGAAATGCATTTCAATGCTACATGCTTGCCTTTTCTTGTCAGCACCAGCACATTTCATTCTGCAACCACAAACTTTCTTGTTCCAGTTTAACAGAGAAAGGCATGTCTGTATTGTGGAGCTATTTGTTACATTTGTCTCTGTGTCATAGGTGTGTGTGCCTGAACGATGGCGAACGCTGGACACCTCAACAGCTCTTGGAACACTCATTCCTCAAGCCTCCATCGCCTAAAATCCTGCCCCAGTACCAGGATACCAGTCCAGAAGGTGAGGTAAACCTCTGTATACAATACATAAACATTATAAAATACACAACAGAGTGGCATTATTAGCAACCTAACGAACCTGAATACTAACTTTAGGACCTAGGAGTGCATGCCAGGCAGCGTTATTGTCCGACATGGTCGGACACTGGAGCTGCCGGGCTAACTCCACTTCGGGCACTAGCAGCTAGTGCTCTGACTTCCGGGTCATTCTCGTCGAGACCCGGAAGTGACGCAGGCGTGACCCGGGCGTCGTACGCATAATTCGTCGTTATGCGGTTCAATTTTTTTGCAGTTTTTTTTCGTCGATATCCAAATTTTTCGTTGTCAGAAGCGGTCATTGTCTGAGGTTCCACTGTATATTATTTTACTTTAAAGCTATACTGTTCTTGCTTTTCTGTTGTGATGGAGCACCATAACACACTCACATCTCCCTTAAGGAGTCAATAAAGTATTTCTGATTTGCTCATGTTCCAGATCTTGCTGTAGATTTTGCATCATCAGTCATTCCACGAAGCCACATCCTCAATGCTCCATTCAGCACTGGGGTGCAAAGACAGTTTTCTCGCTACTATAATGAGTTCGAGGAGTTGCAGCTTCTTGGAAAAGGAGCCTTTGGTGCTGTAATAAAGGTAATGAGGGACTGGCAGAACCCACTTATAATATCTTTGTTTGTTCTTCCCAAGCTGACCCCATTTACACCTGGTATTATAACAGTCCACAAATTTCTACAAGCCCACAGTGATTTGTTTCAAGTGCCATACATGAACAAGGCTTTGGGATATATTTGATTTTCATCCACAGTTTGCATCATCTAGTAAAAATGTATGCACATAAGTTAAATGTTTGAAGATTCAGGCATAAGTCGAGCGGGCTTCCCACGTGTCCTGGAAAACCTGGAAAATGACTGACCAGTTTTCCAGTCATAGAATAAATATGGAAAATGAGAAAAAATAGTCAAACGTCCTGGTAAAGCTCAAGTTGTCCAGGAAGATTATTTTTCTAAATTATCTCTCTGCTTTTGACTGAATGCAAACCGGTTAAAAGTTGTATGGATCCATGTCTGTTGTCTTCAGTTGGCAACACAGAAGTACAGTGCCCCATGTGACGCTACCAGAAATCAAATTAGCATCTCTTCTCATGTCCTGCTACCCAGTGTTTCATTTGGCTTTTTACTGGACTTGGCAACTTTTCAGACCCCAGTAAGGACTTTTTTCCAAAGAAGTGCCTAGAGACAAAACTAGTGACTTTCAGTTGAATAGTGCTTTTAGTCCTGGTCCATTTTTAGAGAACATACAGGAGCGAAAGTGAGAGGAAAGGTGAGAATGACTCAAACCAATAATGTAGCTTGAGTTTGTTATGTTAATTAAGTGTGACACTGTAATCTATGGGCATGTTTTCATTATTCTGTGACAAATTTTGTCATCATTTCTAAAAATGGAAGAGATGATTTCATAGGTAAGTTATAGCCATAGGCTCCACATATTTAAATCAGACTTCTGGGGGCATGAGGGGAATAAACATACAAGAAATTGAGGTAAATGTGCAAAATGCAAAGTTCACTGAAATGCATGGTGAGGCAGGGGATGTATTAGTTTATGATACAGTAATGTAGCAGCTGAAAAGTCCTGACAAAATTATTTAAAGAAAAGAGTGGGAACACTGTAGAGTGTATGTCATACAAAAGAACCAATAAAATGGTCCAAATTCTGATTATGATATTGATTTACAGTCTTAGCTCATGCGACAACAGGCAAAAAAATACTCCACCTTTAAAAACTGCTCCCTGTAGCATTTGCACAGTGAATTTAATCGAAACCTTCCATCCTGCCTATTAAACTTGAAACACAAGCTTGTTCTATATTGTAGGTAGTAGAGGAACTTGTTTGTCAGCATAACTAACAATATCATCACTTGCTTCACACCTAGCATTTTAATGCTAGGTGTGAAGCGACATGCTCATAGCTGGCCACTTGAGATATCTATACACATACAGTATATTCATTGGTCTGAGCAGAGCCTTATCTCCTTCTCCAGGTTCAGAACAAGTTAGACGGTTGCTACTATGCCGTGAAGCGCATCCAGGTCAACCCGGCCAGTAAGCAGTTCAGACGGATCAAAGGAGAGGTGACCTTGCTCTCTCGACTCAACCATGAAAACATCGTCCGCTACTATAATGCGTGGATCGAGAAGCATGAGACACCATCAGTGGGCGCCCTTAGCAACTCTGACAGCTCTGAGCTGCAAAGCACACCTGAAAGGCGTCCTCAGGTCAGACAGCCCTCACTGCGCCTCAATGAGCTCGGACTTCCTGACAATGTGGAAGACGTTGCACCACCTCCAGCCCTATCCAGCTCAGTAGAATGGTCCACATCCATCGAGAGATCTTCCAGCGCAAAGTGCAGCGGACATCAGTCAAGTGACGAGGATGATGATGATGAAGATGAGGAAGATGTTTTTGGTGCCTCTTTTTTGTAAGTATCTTTTCAGTGGTGGTAACGCCACAGGATTTGCACCTGTGCATCCTGTCGCTCCTTTAATTTTTTTTGTTTTCTCACATTTAGACCATCAGATAGTGACTCAAGGAGTGACATTATCTTTGACAATGGTGATGAAAGCGCAGATGAGATGTCACAGGTCTGACGACACTGTTTTATCGTTTGAAGCAGGTTTTTATGTCCCTAAGAAGAGCTACAAATTGCTGCTGTGTTGTTTCTCAGGTTGAGCCAAGCAAGCGGCCTGTGACGGACACAACAGGGACCACAGACTCAGATCGACCTCTCATTATAGCACATTACTTGTATATTCAGGTATCCTTCAACGTCAGGTTCAGTTTTTGCCACTAGAGGTCTCTCACATTCTGTAACACATGGTCTTTGTGTCCTTTAGATGGAGTACTGTGAAAAGAGCACCTTAAGAGACACAATAGATCACGGGCTGTTCCAGGACAAGACTCGTTTATGGAGGCTGTTCAGGGAAATACTAGACGGCCTGGCTTATATCCACGAGCAGGTGTGTGTTCATACGTTTTGTATGAGACAGGTGATGTTTAGGTGATACTCCACTCAGCCGGTTTTTGACTTTTGGAATTTCTCTCCATCTATAATTCTTTCTAATAAGATAATGTCATGCTTTCAATTTATATTTCTTTGCAAAGATAAAACCACAAAAGTACCACAGATTAGAAAAATGAGAGAAGCCACACATTTAATTACCCATGTCTCTTCATCTGTCTTCTCAGGGGATGATTCACAGGGATTTGAAGCCTGTAAACATCTTCCTTGACTCTCAGGACCATGTGAAGATTGGTGACTTTGGCCTGGCTACAGACCATCCTGCTAATGTGGTATAAATTACTGTCACCGAACAGTTAACATTTTCACCCTGTTGATAGAAGCTACACTTCAGTTTGTGATATGGAGTTGAAGGATCTGTATTTGCCATCTATTTCCCAATATGAGCTAAAGGAGACACTGTATCTTTTTCAGGCTGCAGGTCACTTTGAAGTGGAAGAGACTGGCAGTGCATCAATACCCAAACCAGACCCAACAGGTGAACAGATTTTGAAAGTATTTATACAAAACTAGTCACTGACTCTTGTTTATCAAATGTAGGAACCAGTACAGATTCAAGTGTAAAAGCCATTGTACACCGATGTTCACTTGTGATTCATCAAGAAACACTGAAATTCACCAATTTCAGTGTTTGAATTATTCGACCTTGATAAAGCTGGTAGCTCAAAACAATTGTCATTTGCATGTTACACTCCTAATTATTCTGCTCCTGCCCCTGGTTTGATGACATGGAGATGCAGAATATGACCAAGAAGAGGAACTTCTCTGACCACTATACAGAAAATATTCAATAGAAAATGTCCAGATGAACCGGCTAATCTGAAAGTGACATCAAATAATGTCACTCGAAGTAAATCACTGCCACCCAATGTTAACAGCAACAAATAAAACTTAAGTTGAAGTAATTAATACAAGTGTGATAATAGATATAAACTGTAACTGTTGGATTCATTATATAAAGGTTATAAAATTAGTCGCACCTAAAACCTGCACAAAGCAGTGCCTTATGAAGCAGGTGAGCAGCACCCCAGCCTCACTGATCCAGAGTGAGGAGCACACTGCTGTGTCCTAACTGGTAGAATTAAGAAATCAAATCCTGGCAGTATGTCTGTATCATCTGTTTGATTGTAGACTTTAGGCAAAATTAGAAGTCAGTCAACAGTGATCAGGCTTCAGCTAAACCATTCTGGACCTAAACCCACAGAACCAGAGCATCGTGAGCCGAGGGGGCAGAGTTGAGTGCAGATGTTTCCATGTCAATCAGAATCTATCAGACAACTTTATTCTGCTGCTCCTCATAGCCACACTGACTCCAAACTTGCATACGTGAGCTCAGAGCTGTCATGAGATTTGATTGTAGCCTATACTCACAATCAGATTGATTGAAATCCAAGCTTTGTGTGGAAATGAAGGTACCCCCAGTTTTCTCTGTCATGGTCATTTCATAAATGAGGACCACAGTGTTGTGTGATATTCTCACTTTATGTATTTTTGGCAACTTTAGGGAACATGACTGGCATGGTGGGCACTGCCCTCTATGGAAGTCCAGAGGTTCAAGGAAACACTAAAGCTACTTATAACCAGGTAAGATTTTTATGTTGTACTTCAACTAATGGCCACATTTGCTGCTGATTTTTTTCTAACATTCATCTGTTTATCGCCCATGGCTAGAAAGTTGATCTCTTTAGCCTGGGCATCATCCTGTTTGAGATGTCTTATCGCCCGATGACCACTGGAGCTGAGCGCATTTCTGTGCTGAGCCAGCTGCGTGCGGTATGTCAGTGTAGAGTACTGGAATCATTGATGAGAAGTAATCTGGTGCATCAAAACTGATCTATTACATTCCTCATTTAATTCCGTAGGAGTCCATTCACTTTCCAGAAGATTTCAATGCATATGAGCAATGGACGCAGGTAAGACTTACTACAGCACATCAGAATTCTATATAGTAAGAATTTTTTTCTCACATCCTCTAAAGCTCTACTGTTGCAACAGTAAACCAGGTAATTATCTCCTGTTTTTGTTTGTTTTTGCAGAGGAAAGTAATAGAATGGTTGCTGAACCATGACCCCGCCCTGCGGCCCTCTGCACAAGAGCTGCTGAAGAGTGAGCTGCTGCCTCCACCACAGATGGAGGAGTCGGAGCTCCATGAGGTGCTGCAGCACACCATGGCCAATGTCAATGGCAAGGCATACCGCACCATGGTGGGCAGGCTGTTCAGTCAGAACACCACCCCTGTCATGGATTACACATATGACATAGATCTACACAAGGTATGGTTGCTGCAAGTGCTCTCATTCAAGAATCTGTTGGATGAATGTGTATTGCAATACTGTAAGAAAAGCAATATGTGCAAGTTTTAAAAATTGTATTTATCATGTAAACAATACAATGGTATATGCATAAGAGTTGAGTGAAAAAGCTTACTTGGAAAACACAAAAGACACAAGAAGCCTCAAGAACGCCATTTCACTTGCCACATCTAGTGACGCATAGTTTCAATGCAAATTGAACCACTATCCAGCACAAATTGTTCCATGTAAACTGTTAATTACAAATTGTTTGTGTTTTTAGAACCAATATAATCCATAACTGCATATAAGGCAGTGTCTTACCATTATAGTATTCTGAGTATCATGCAACTAAATAATGTTTAAATATGTTTATCATGTTAAAATGCAGTCTCATCAGTGCTGACATTTGTGTAGCTCTGGGGTTTTCATAGTTCATCATCGTAGAGCTTTATCCCCAGTGTTTCCCCCTTTCTGCCTTTAGATGTCACAGTAGACAAACACATGGCTTCACCAAGTCCTCCTTTCCCTCTATGCTGCCTGTATAACAGACCAACTGTTTCTACTTAATTGATGTCTCCTGATCCCTAACAGAGGCTGTTTGTTTGGTCACCCTCCAGGGCAGCTTCAGCTTCAACAGTGCCAAATTGCAGCAGTACGTGTATGAAACAATCACCAGGATCTTCAAGAAACACGGTCAGTGCACTCTGCCTTTGTAATGTGTCTAACTGTGCGTGTGAACATGAGACTATGTTGATTCTCCACTGCACCCCACTTGGACTTCTGACCCACTGTAAGCCCATTTTGGATATCCCAACATCTGGTCCAGTGAATGGTGGCTAAACAATAAGTGCACTGTTGGGCAGCACAGATTCTGTGCAGGTGCTAGTGTTATTTTTGTGCATGCTGCTGATGATGTCCAGCTGTAGGTATTTGTTTGTGCTCAGTTAGTATCTGCTCACATACATCACTTCTCTTTGTGTAAGAGTTATGTTGTCTTATGCAGATGTTGCAGTTATACGTGATGTTTATCTTCAGGTGCCGTGCGTCTTCAGACACCGTTACTCCTTCCAAGGAACAGGAAGTTGTATGAAGGCAGTGAGCTGGCCTGCTTCATGGACCACAGTGGAATGTTGGTTACACTGCCCTATGACCTCCGGGTGAGTCCAACACAGAGAAACACATAACACACAAAGGTGTGTACGACCGTTCTTGCCCACAAACTCCCAATTATACCTCTATTTGCATTAGCACATGCAAACACACAGTGAGGCTGTAATCAGCAGTGGCCATAAGATCTGCTACTAGAGGAAACCCTGAGGTCTAAATGGTTTCCACACTGTGATTGATTGCAGACTAGGATGTACCGTATTTTCCGCACTATAAGGCGCACTGTCCAAAAATGTCACATTTTAAATATTTTTCCATACATAAGGCGCAGTTGCGTCATGCACCCACTAGATGGTACTACAACAGAAGCTACAGTATGCAGCCACCACATGGTAAACACTTAAAAGTGTCTGATTCGTGACGGTAAATCAAATGTTAGTGTTAATGTTCATATTCACACATTATATGGTACCAGCCTTGTT
>JAQQAE010007775.1:0-15641 GCA_029823295.1 Pseudamia nigra | reverse complement strand
GCAGATGGCCGCCTACCCTGAGCTGCTGGTTCTGCTGGAGGTTTTTCTGTTCCGTTAAAGGAAGTTTTTCCTCCCCCATGTTGCCGTTGGCGTGCTCTTTTTGGTTCTGTTGGGTTTACTCTCTGTATAGTCTTGAGGTCTCTGCCTCGAATTGTGACGCACCTAGAGATAATCGGCGATTATGACTGGCGCTATACAAATAAAAATTGAATTGAATTGAATCAACAGTGAGTAGGGCAGAGACAGTAGGAAAACATGCAGGACAGTAGCTCTTGGAAGACTGGAGTTGGTGACCCCTACTCTAGGCTGACACCACACAATAATGATATTTTCAAGAACAATTTTCTTGGCTTACTACATTCATGCCTATGGACAATTTAGAGTGACCAATTCACCTAGTGCATGTTTTTGGAAGGAAGCCAGAGTACCCGGAGAGAACCCACACAGACGTGTTGAACGGTTGTCTGTCTCTATGTGTCAGCCCTGCGATGAACTGGCGACTTATCCAGGGTGTACCCTGCCTTCGCTCAAGTCAGCTGGGATAGGCTCCAGCACCCCCCCGCACCCCCAACGAGGATTAAGGGGTAGAAAATGGATGGAATTTTCTTGGCATAAATGTCAGGAGAATTGGCAATAGCTCATGGTGTACTAAATTTAACTTGATTGTGATAATGAACACATAGATTTTTACAGATTTTTATTCCACATCACAGAGTTTATATGAACCTCAAAACCAAATAAGGATGGATTTTCATAGCATGGGACCTTTAAAAATGGAACTTTAAGCTTTGGCAGAAATAAACTGGAATAAATTCAGTATCAGGCCTGTCCTTGGATAGAAGTCTTTTATCTTTATTTATACAGTGAGTGCATAAAGCATATTTTCCGGCTGGGGAAATAAATCTCAGTGGCCAACACAGTGGTGCGGTGGGTAATGCCAGCACCTCACAGCGAGAAGGGCCTGGGTTTGAGCCCAACACTGGGCTGTGCAGAGTTTGCATGTTCTCTCTGCTTCTCCAGCTTCCTTCCACAGTCCAAAAACACTCTTTGATTGGTTCGTTGCCAATAGGAATATGAGTGCGATTGTCTCTATATGTGAACAAGGAAACAGCAACTCATTCAACATGTACCCCACTGTCACCTTACACAGCTGGGATATGCTCTGGCTTAGGGTTTGGCAACCCTCACCATCTAAAGAGCCATTTTTAGACAGAAAGTAAAAATATGCCAAAAGCCACAAAAATATTGTGTGTGTCCTGTAATGTGTTAAAAATGTATTATTACTTTATTCTTTTCTTTACATTGTGTTCATTTGTATTGATTTTATTTATCAACTTGTAAATGTTTTATTTATTTTGTACATTCTTATGTGTTTTATTGAGAATTTAGTTCATTTTGCTGATTAGTTATCTTTTTGTTCATCTTTGTTCATTTTATTTATCATTTTATTCATTTTGGTGAAATTTATCATTTTTCTGATGATTTTAGTTGGCTTTTGTTAATGTTGTGGAATATTCTGTTCATTATTTTGCTTATTTTGTTTAATTTTTTGTTTTTGTTTAATTATTTGACTATTTTCCTCATTTTGTTTTCCATTTTCATCAAGATGATTTATCGTTTTGTGAATTTTTGTCCACGTTTGTTATTATTTAGTTTATGCTGTTATGCGCATCAGTTTTGTTTTAATCTTGTTTATTGTTTTTGCTTATTTTTGTTCATTTTCTTGGTTTTGGTCCCTCACTGGATTATTTGGTTAATTTTGTGATTTTTTTTCTCATTTTTGTTCATAATTTAGTTCAGTTTTTTCTTCTCAACAATTTAGTGCTCATTTTGTTCACTTGGATTTATTATTATATGTTGTTGATATTTGTTCTGTGTGTTTAGTAGAAAACACATGTGCATTTAGGTAACATAAGGAAACAATCATCCAAGAAAACATAAGGTTCAGCTATTTGTTTTGACTTTGCAGAGGACATTGCAAGGACCGCTGCAGCTTTGTTTTTCCATCAGTGTCTCTTTTCATATTCACTGTCTAGTCAGTTTTACACAGGACTAATGCACGGAGGATTTGTCCAGCATGTCTGATAAGCATATTTGTTTATTTTCCATTTCAACCCGTCAAAATGCTAATGTGTATATCTTGCCAACTATTCATATGCAGATGGAGCTTTTGAGGCCTGGCGCGACTGTGCGCCCCCGTTGCATAGTTGCTTTTGTTTAATGAAGATTTCCGTATCTTGCTTTCAGGCTGTTTGGGATGTGCATACATAACTAGTCCGTCCCTAAGTAGAGCTCACCTCCTGCTGGTAATGAGGCCACAGCTCGTGTCATTACTTGGCATTTCTCCCTTATATGAGCTGCTGTTGTGTGCATATGGCAAGTCTATGCATTTTGGGAGAGGGTGACATCTTCATGTAAATTTCTGCCAATGAATTTGATGTCATATTAACTGTGTAAACTGACAGAGTGAGCCAAATAAACACAGCCAGTACATATTTCCAAGCATTTTTTAACTGCAAAAATATATTACATTTGTAAACTTAATCTCTTTTTCTGGTAGATGCGCTTTGCCACATTCATTCTGTGTTATTTAATTTCCCTATTTATGTGCAAACACATAGATTAGATACAGTTTGTTTTAAAAAGTCCCATGACAAACCTTGAGGCTGAGTGGGAGAGAAGTTGGTCATGCGGTGACATCTGGGCGTATTTTACTAAATAAGTATGAATCCAACAGCTCTGATATCTGTCCAAATTGTTTTTAACTCCTGGAAGACGACATTAAAGTCAGTTGTGCTTTCTCTCATTCAAAGAATCTTAGCAGAAACATTTATCTTTAGTCACCCAAAATATTTAATATGTTTTTAATGTCCTTAACAAACGTGGATAGTACTCAAGTACATTTACTCCTTTGCATGCACTTGAGTTGTTTTTTCAAATAAATGTACTTCTGAGTTGTTTTGCAGAATGCTTTTTACTCTACAATGGTGATGAACAAAAATGTTCCTCTACTGATTTACATGTGACTACACCTTAATGAGAATGAGTTTTTACTTGAGTATTTTTAATTTAATTTATTATTTTGTAAAATAATAAATTAAATTTAAAATACTCAAGTACATTTACAAAATGAATAAGCAACAAAAGGAGCAAAAAAGAACCAAATTAACAAAACAAATTACCCAAACCAGAAAAAATGAGCAAAATAATAATTATAAAATTAACATAATCAGCACATCTGAACAAAATAAGCAAGAACTGCAAACATTTAGAAAATAATGAAGTAAACTTTTAAAAATAACGATATAATAAAAAAACTAGGGCTGTCAAACAATTAAAAATTTTAATGGGATTAATCACAGGGTCACTGTGGATTAATTTTGGTTAATCACGATTAATATCCATCTATTATTAATCTAAATTAATCACAGGGTCACTGGATTGATTTTGATTAATCACGATAAATACCCATTTGTTGTTTTTCATTTTGTGGGAGCAAAAAGACTCATGATAGAAGGTGATATAGACACTTAACTATAATTACTTATTTTACAATGTATATCTTTAAGTGGTATATGTATATTTTTTTCTAATTTAATCTTGTGAAACTAAAGGAAATTACACCTGCGTTGTAGAACTTAACAGAACCTCTGTAATGTTATTGAGATGTTTTTGCTTTTTTACACTTGGTTCACTACCTTTCATCAGTACTAATGGAATTTGTTTCAAAATGTGTAAAGATTTGTACTTTTACATTTTAATTGACTCAGAAGCAGTAAATACTAAGAAGTTGGCAGTGAAATGGGTCAAATGTAACATAAGATTTCCTCACGTTTTCGTTGATATATGAGTTATCGTGTGTTAATCGCGTTAACGTGTTAAATTTTTGTTTAATCTAATTAATCATGCAAATGGATTAATCCGGATTAACGCGTTAATTTTTACAGCCCTAAAAAAACTGACTGAAAATCAACAAAATGTTATAATACAAATTGTAATCTACATCTTTCAGTCAAATGGGCTGCGTTACTGAGGCAACAGATACTACAGCTGTCAGTCAAAATACAACATCAGCTATAAAGCAATAAAACAATAACATACAGTATATAGAGATTTTGTTTTATTATACACCTTGTAACCAAGGACGAGACTGAGATCCACTTTTGGGTCCCAACCCATCAGTTGAGAACCTCTGAGTACCTCTGAGTACAGTATCATGATGGACAGCCAAATAGAGAAGAGAAATTTCCATCCTTATTGAGGTCATGTCAACTTATTTTTGGTGAAAGTCAAATCAAAAGCCAGAAGTACGTTAGTGGGCCGCCTCTCCTGGGCACCATTAGAACTGATGATGACACCACTGAGTTTCCATTTGACGGCATCACGGAAGAACACGCTGTTTTTCGTTCAAAGTGAATAATCAACACACCCTGGTAGAGGCATAACCAAGGAAGAGTGAAAAATAAAAGGCATGACTTCTACATGTCAGGTGAATTAGCTGGTGGTAATTAAACACCTGAGATGACTGTGTGCCTGTGTGTCTCTGTGCACATGTGTTTGTGTTTGTGTGTGAATGATTTCAATGATGTATAATTATCAGTAAAAGATTGGTGTTCTGGGCCTGACTAAACAATTTGACAACCTGCAATTTCCTGAAGAGACACAAACCACAATTATCAAAATGTGTTTGGTAACACAGCTTTCTGAAACAAACACATGCTTCACTTAATGCAGAAAAAAATCCTTTTGCTGTAAAGTAGGTTAATGCACAGCAGTCCTGGCATCAGCTAATGTGTTGAAGTCAATAAAATGGTTTTGGATCCAGACACATCATTGCAATTAGTTTTTACAACACATGAATGAATTAGGATTTTCTAGCCTTGTTCTTTTTTCGCAATCAAGTGCAGTGTTGCAGCAAAGTTCTATAATAGTGTTTAGCTAAGTGGCTTTGGTAGAATTGCTGTAAATAGATGAATTGCTCCAACAGGGTATTTTTATGTTTGTACAAAGTCACCAATCTGAGAATGATCTTTATGTTACACAGAAAGTCCTGTGTTTGAGTTGGCATCTGAGAACATTTATTTTTAGTCTCTATTCCCAAAGGCAGTTTAGAAATGAGTTTAACACTGGATTTTATCCAATGACATAGAACAGTGTTCCTAAATTCCTCAAAGCGTGGGAACCAAAACATCTTAAGCTCACTTACTGTCCAGTTATTGCTTAACAACTTGTGGTTTGTCTCTACTTTAATGGATGGAATGCCTCTGGACAATAAAAAACAGAACATGTTCCTGACTGTAAGAGATGTAACAGTCACTGTTACATCTCTTACAGTCAGGAACACACACACACATCCTCACACAAACATCCAAACAGTAGATTCCTATAGCTCTTTGTCTCGGTTGTCACTCATCATCAATGCTGTTCCTGTTAGTTAAATACAAGTCAATGTAGAAATCAAAGGAGAGGTGGAGAACTCTTCGGCATAGAAGGGACCAGAACAAAGCATGTGTCATATCTGAGTCATTTCTAAACGTCTGCACTCCTTCCCCTATTTTCTCTCCTTTTTGAACAGAGGAACGTTTCATCATAGCACAGTAATCGGCAAAAGTAGCTTTAATGAGATAGTTGTTGTATTAAACAAAAAACATGATGTTAGCAATATGTCATCCTGAATACTGATGCATTTACCTCCAACATATTTCACACAATCATCCAAGCACATTTCCATCCAGCTACTGTGTTACTGTGTACCATGTAAATAAGAAGGTGGTGAATTGCAATAAAAAACAAAACAGCTTTTTAAAATTATTTAAAATTTTGTTTTTGGATCTTTTGCCTTTATTTGATAGTTGCAGTGAAGAGAGACAGGAAGAGTGGGAGCAGAGTATTCGTAGTGACATGCAGAGGAGGCCAACAGGCTGGACTTGAGCCTGGGCCACTGTGATCAGGCCTGAGCCATGTGGGTGCCCAAAACCAGGTGCTCTAAGTGAACTACTGATTTGCCCTCAAAACACCATATTAAAATGAAAAAAGCACAAAGACAATTGTTGAAAATTAGAAATACCATTGGTTTTTGGAAATTGCATGTCTATTTTAAATTTGAAGGCAACAACATTTTTTTTTCTTTTTAAAAAAGAGCCAAGGGTACAGTAGTAAAACACTGAACATTGTGAAATGCCTAAAAAACACATGGTGGAAAGTTTCACAATGAATTTGGTTAATGAACAACAGATTAGTAGCAAAAACATTAAGGAGGAGGTCACTCTGTAAAAGATTGCACTAGTGCAACATTTTATGCTGAAAAGCTAATGCTTTTCAGCGTAAAATTGCAAAGAATTTGGGCATTTTATTTTCTACAGTTCATAATATCATTAAATGATACAGTGAATCTTTGGATTCACATTCACATGACAGTTCACTCCACCAAGCAAAGATGGAACACTATTTAAATCAGATCCGGAAACACTGTTGCCTTCTATGGGCTCAAACTCATTTAGGATGGACTGGGGTGAAGTGTCCTGTGATCTGACCAGTCCACATTCTACTCATTTTGTAAATCATGGACAACCTGCTCTCTTAAGAGGAGCATGACTATCAGGCCTGTTATCAGTGCTCAGATCAAAATCCAGCATCTGTGAGTGTATGGGGTGCATTAGTGCACATGGGTAACATGTACATTTGTGAAGGCAGTATTAGTGCTGAACAGTATTTGCAGAATTTGGAGCAACATACTGTAGCATGGCTCCATAGTAAAAGGATCTGGTTGCTAAAATCGCCTGTCTGCAGTCCTGACTTGTCTACCATTGAAAATATTTAATGTATTATGAAATATACAACAGAACAAAGGAAACCCTGAGTTGTCGAACAGATGAACTCCTACATTAAGCAGAATGGGAAAATGTTCCACAACACAGCAGCAATTGTTCTCATCAGTTCCCAAACACTTAAAGAGTGTTTTTAAAGGAAGTGATGCACAGCAGTAAATATGACTCAACTAAACTATGACTTAACTTGACAGAGCTTACCTGGCTGTTTCCTCAGAGCTAACTGAAGGGGCGTGAGGCCTGCTGGTGTATTTTTCAGCAGAGTGTGGTGGCATGCCAATGTTACCAGAGAAATATTTGGGGATACCCCATATAACCCTGCCCCAGTCCTATGTGCCTTTGAAGGGCTGGTACTTCTGATCTTTCATACAGTAGATGGCTTTCAAACCATCCACTGTATGTTCACAGTCTAATGCGATGGCATTTTTGTCATGAAATGTGTGCCCTGTGTAGTGATAGAAGGATATGGGTTTTTCAGGACCGATACCGATTATTAGTAGCTACGGCGGTCAATAAGCTATATTTGGAGCCAATATTCATTTGCAGTAAAAGTGTAAAAATTGGTGTAAAAATGTTGAATAATACAAGCACTTAATTTTTTTTAAATGCCTAAAGCATATTTATTTAACCAAATAAATAAAAAATAAATAGCTCCAGAAATGCATGGATCCTAGACTCACAAGTTATTGTAGTAGTCGTGAGCTGTAGTTTTTCTTGAGACTTTCACATAAACAGACACTTGTCAGGACTACTTAGACAGGCAGACAGAATAAGACTTATATGCCAGATTCAGAGCACGGTTGGTATAGTTTATTAATAATAATAATAATAATGTTATTAATGATAACCTGGGCAGAGGTACAGAGAGGGTTAGGCGAGCTGGCAGGTTGAACACAGGCGAAGGGTGAGGGAGACAGAATAGAATATCCAGGGGCAGACAGAATATCCAGGGACAGTCCAGAGTCAGGAAACCGAGCAGGCAGAATATCCGGAGACAGGCGAAGGTCAGTAGATCGGGAAGTCAGATGAGTACAGGGACAGAGCAGTAGCTCACACGGAGCTGAACTGGAGAAACCTCACACGGAACAGACATAAGGCTTTGACGAAGATTCTCACTCAAACTCAGACTCAACGAACACGCACTGGACAGAGGGACTCACTGCTGCTGAAAAACACTAGGAAACTTATCAGGTAGATGAGACACCGGTGGGAATGCCCAGGGAGGAGAGGGTGTGGAATGAGCACAGGAGGGAGGGGCAGACAGGATTCTCAGAAACACAGGGAAAAAGGTGTGAGCAGCAGCAGTGAATCAAAACACCAACATATACTGTTAAAAACATTTAAACAGGACCCGCAGTGCCACCAGCCCCCAGTGTACCCCCCTCTAGGGCCAGCCCCTGATGGCCCAGGACCGTCCGGGTGGCGAAGATGAAAATCCCTGATGAGGTTGGGGTCCAAAATGTGGCTGGCAGGGACCCAGCTGCGCTCCTCAGGACCGTACACCTCCCAGTCCACCAAGTACTGCCGTCTGCGGCCCCGCTTCCGAGGAGCTTCTTGACAGTGTAGACCCGTTCTCCTTCCAAAAAGCGGGGTGGTGGCGGAGGCTTGGGGACTAGGACAAGCGGGCTGGACTCCACAGGCTTGATCCTTGAGACATGGAAGGTCGGGTGGATGCGCATCGGGCATGGGAGGCGGAGGGTGAGGGCCGTAGGACTGAGCACCTTCTTGATGGTGTAGGGACCCAAGAAGCGTGGAGCAAGTTTCTGTGACGGGTGTGGAGGGGGAGGTCCTGGGAGGAAAGCCAGACCTTCTGGCTGGGACGATATGCAGGAGCTGGCCTCCTCCGGCGGTCCATCTCGATCTTATACTGAGTGGTGTGGCGAAGCAGGGTCACCAGGCCCGGCTCCACACCAGGTGACAGCAACGGACCAGTGTCCGGGCGGCTGGGACACTGACCTCCAACTCCTGCGCGGCAAACAAAGGTGGTTGGTATCCCATGACGCATTGAAACGGTGTCATACCTGTGCTGGAGCTGGGGAGAAAATTGTGAGTGAAATCCGCCCAAAGGAGTTCCTGGCTTCACGACGCGGGGTTTTGTGAAACAAGGCACCGGAGGGTCACTCCCAGCTACTGGTTCAGACATTCAGCCTGACCGTTGGTTTGTGGGTAGTACCCGGACGACAGGCTGATGGAGGCCCTTACCACCTTGCAGGACGCCCTCCAGAACCTGGATACGAACTGCGGCCCCCGATCAGACACCACATGCCGGGGAAATCCATGGATCCGTACCACATGTTGGAGCAGGAGTTCCGCCGTCTCCTTGACAGATGGGAGCTTGGGTAGGGGAATAAAGTGGACCATTTTGGACAACCAATCAACAACAGGGAGGACAACTGTGTTACCTCTGGATTCCGGGAGCCCAGTAGTGAAATCTAGGGCGATGTGTGACCAGGGGTGAGATGGGGCTGGCAGGGGTTGCAGGAGTCCGGCAGGAGCAGCATGGGAGGCTTTGGCGTGGGCACAGACATCACAGGCCCTGACATACTCCTGGACATCTTGCTCTTTCCGGGGCCACCAGAAGCACTGCTGGAGGACAAATGGAGTGCGACGGGCTCTGGGGTGGCAGGACCCGCAGACACAGGGTAACCAGCACAAATAGACGATGGGGGGGGGGGCAGCCCGGAGGGCTGGGACATCCAGTAGTGGCCTTGACGACCTTGTTCTCCATAGACCAGGAGAAAGCCCCTACCACCCAGCTGGGAGGAAGGATGTTGGAGGGGGTCTTCAGCCTGCAGAGTGGACTTGGGACAGAGCATCAGACTTTACATTCTTACTCCCTGGGCAGTATGACACCATGAAGTTGAACCTTGTAAAGAAAAGGGCCCACCTTGCTTGGCGCTTGGCGCTCTGCAGGTATTGGAGGTTTTTGTAGTCCGTCCACATCACAAAAGGTTCCTCAGTTCCCTCCAGCCAATGGCACCACTCCTCCAAGGCGGTCTTGGTGGCCAACAGCTCCCGGTCTCCGATGTCATAGTTCCTCTCCACCGCAGTGAGCTTCCTAGACAGAAAAGCACAGGGGTGAACCTTGTTATCACACTCACTGCGTTGAGAGAGGACCACACCAACTCCGATGTCGGACACGTCGACCTCCACGATGAACTGTCGACTGAGGTCAGGCATGGTTAGGACTGGGGCTGTGGTGAAGCGCCGCTTCAGGGAGTGGAAGGCAGCAGCAGCCTCAGGACCCCAGCGGTATTCAGTGTTGGCAGATGTCAGCTGGTGGAGCGGGGCTGCAACGGTGCTATAGTTCTTAATGAATCTCCTGTAGAAGTTAGTGAAGCTGAGGAATCTTTGCAGTTCCTTTCCATTCTCCGGAGCTGGCTATTCCATGACGTTCCTCGCCTTCGCTGCGTCCATTTCCAGGTGCTGATTGGAGATTATGTATCCCAGGATGGTGACAGAGGTTTGATGCAAGGTGCACTTCTCGGCCTTAACAACCTGTGCTGGAGCAACCGTTGCAGCACCCGGTAGATGTGGTTCTGGTGTGTCTCTACATCAGGAGTGAATATCAGAATGTCATCAATATAGGCAAACACGAAGACATTGAGGAAGTCCCTGAGCACGTCATTAATCATATTCTGAAATACTGCTGGGGTGTTGGTGAGGCCAAAAGGCATGACCAGGTATGCGTAGTGACCAGTCGGGGTGTTAAAGGCCGTCTTCCACTCAGACACTGATGAGCCTGGGGTTTTTGTCAGACACTTGGCCACGTGGTGTCCAGCGCTCCCACAGTAAAGGCAGAGACCCAGTGTCATCCACCTCTGCCTCTCCTCTGCATGGACTCCTCAGGAGACATCCTGGGTGGAGGAGGCTGATCTGGGATGTCTGAAGAGCCTGGCTCCTGCCAGTCATCTCCTTCCGAAGGAGGCCACCTCCTCCAGAAAAATGCTCCTTTTCCCTCCTCCGCCTCCGAAGGCACTCATCCAATCGGCCCGCTCGCGCAATGAGAGTGTCCAGGTCCTTCGGAGGGTCCAGAGGGGCGAGCAGGTCCAATATATGGCCATTGAGGCCCCTGGAGAAGCCCACCATGAGCGAAGGCTCGTTCTAGCCTGAATCGCCTGCCAGGTTCCGAAATTCCACAGCATACTCCTGCACGCTCCTCCGTCCCTGCTGCAGATCCAGAAGTGCTCTGGCGGTCTCCACTCCCGGTGGTAGATGGTCGAATATGTTGGAGAGAGTAGTGGTGGCGGCGAGGGTTTCCTCCAGGTGGTGGAGGCGCTGACCCTGGGCTCAAAGATCCGACCAGACTGGCTCTGAGTCAGTTAAGTCTGTCATGGCGTGTTCGTTCTGTCAGGACAACTTAGGCAGGCAGACAGAATAGGACTTATACGCCAGACTCAGAGCACGGACTCCCTGCAACAAAACAAGACTGAATTGAATTTCTTGCATGCTCTCTCTCAATCACACACACAGGCTTCTACAATCACCGACTGTTTCCACATTGATATTAATAACAGCATTGTTTCAAGTAATTCACAGACATTTCAGGAGGTGCTACTAGCTAAGCAGAACTGCTAAAGTTTACTCTGCTTGTACGTTATTCTGCTGCACACTGTAATGTTAGTAGAGGTTGTGAGATATAGAGCAGTGGGATGTTTATTACAATTTTGGGAGCGTTTTCTGTGTTTACCTTCGACACATGTCTTTGCACAAACACAAGTGTTTTGTCATATGCAGAACAACACGACAAAACTTTATGGCTCCGCCGCGCCCCGTGTGTGTGTGACAGTTTCTGCTTTGGTGTCTCTGCCACTTACACATACTGTGGACTGTTTAACCAATCAGATGGCGCTGTGGGTGGTACAATGCTGGAGACAGAGAAAAAGAGGGGGGCAGCAGCGTCTGAGCTGAAATAAAACAGTTTTTAACTAACTTCTTGATATCGGCCCATCGGATTAAAACAAAACACCGATACTGATATACAGTATGTCGAAATTCCAAATATCGGCGCCGATAATCGGCCCAGCCGATAATCGGTTGACCTCTAGTCCTGTGCCCTTCATGTGCTGAGACACTGCTGAATCCAGACCTGATGTATATGCTCTGTGGTGTTGATAGTCTTTTCTGTAAGGGCTGAAATGTCTCCCCAATGTAGACTTTTCCACAGTCCTCAGCTCTACACCTGACTCCATATCTCACATCTGCCTTCTTCCCCTTGGGGACTTTGTCTTTTGGATCTCAAGGTGCTGAAAGGCTTGAAGGTGGTGATGATGTCATATTTTGAGAACACCTGGTTGCATGGTTCTGATAGGTTTCATAGGTATGGGAATGTAATCTAGGTGTTTTACTTTCCCCCAGGAGTAACTGGAGGTCATATGGGATATCCCCAAAGTTTTCTCTAGTGACATCGATATGTCAACACACTCTGCTGAAATACAGTATGTCAGCCTGATCTAATCTATAAGCCCAGTGTATTGATTTAATTTTTCCAGTGGTCACATGAACCTGGATGTCAGAGGCTTTACATAGTTCTTTGAAATTACAAATTAAAGCATTTTGTTTGTATTTACATTCTACACAGTAGGTCAGCTTTTCTGTAAATCAAATGATGAAATACAGCTTTAGGTAAAATGTGCTGTATTGCCTACAACATGTTTTTTTTTTTTAAATAAACATGATCAAGTTTAATGTGTAACTGATAGCATGACAAAGAAAACATGATTGACCAAAACACAAAACATCTCAAACTGTGTCACCACATCTAATGAGACACGACTGGCTGCTGACGAGGAAGGATCGAATGAAACACACCATTACTTTTTTATGGTGACTGAAAGATGTAGGTCTCTGGCAATACAACCCCAGGCTGCAGCAACGACATTGAGACACTTTGTGAATAACAATTACGCTGTGGGGTTGATTTTACCGCTCGTTGTCCAAGCTCTACTTTTTTAAAATATAAAAATTGATTCTTCTGTTGATTGCTGAGGGGCTTTAACAGGGATTTATAGTGAGGTCTTAAGATGATGTTATAATTAATTCATACCTCTCATTAATTCAGTGTACTGACTAAAAATTCTGAGAGTATTTTTTGGTAGGACTGTTGAATTATTTATACCTGTAGCCAGGTTTAATAGATGAGAACTGCTGCTTCAGTAAATCTCCACCTGCTCCTTCCTCTGTTTAAGAAACAGAACAACCTGGACCTGCTTTCTTTTACACAGCAACCTCAGTTGTTACATTAACTGTATCTGAAGACATTTCATCTCTGTTAAACTAAAACTCACTATGCCCAGTAACATTTGAAAGAGCCTTAATTAAGTTAGACTGTACTGTGTATGTAAAGAGATTGGTAGCACCTTACTTTTCAGCTCAGACATGGTAATAGAAGGGTAACAGATGCTAGCACATATGTAACAATGTTGTATTACGATGTTATTACCAAAGTAATAACCTTTCTGTCTACAATGTTTGCAAACTAGCCGGTAGCCGATGTTTGAAGTGGTCCACTATATATGTTTGGATAGGTGATCTGTTGGTCAACACAGTTTGCAACCACATAGGTGCACAAACTCATGCACTCACTTTCAGAGATGAATAAAAAGCTACTACTACTACAACAACAACAACTACTACTACTACTACGGTAGTGCTAGCATCTGTAGCCTATCTGACCACAAGATGACAGAGAAGAGACAGCCTGCATTTCAGATTCCTTCATACCTGGAACAGGTAAGAAAAGAACAGACATATTAGCTTGACAACTGTGAGGTTCTAAGCTGAGTTGACTGGCAAGTTACCTGTTTAATCATTTATATGCATCCGCCATGAATGATCAGCGACTAGCTAGTTTACCTACTTTGTAGACAGCACCTTAAAAGGACCCATGCTCTGAAATTGCTTCTTTATTGGATTTTGAGATGAAGATGGCGGGAACAATATGGTTTCCATAAAAATTGACTGTTTTAAATTTTTGTAAGTTATGACATTAAAATTGAGAACCAGTCATTGACCAGCTACCACCCATTAATCCTGGTCTCATGAGCCAGTAGAACTGTAAACTTAAAACATTTCAACCTTGACATGTCTGAATCATCAAAAAATGGCCTGCTTCTTTGAAAGTGGAGCATTTATTGAACCTTCAAACGAATAAGGAAAAAAATATGCAAAAACACTTTGCATGACTGAGTTTAGTTTTGTATCACTTCAGGTATACTTCAGGTATTTGTTGCAACTCATTTACATGTGTTTAGCAACAACAACATATGGAACATAACATTTATTTAAACTTTTAACAGATCCTGTATATCACCCCTCAGCTCCAAAAGCATCAAAAAGTGCTTATACAAAACACAAAATTTGTAACTGTTTAAACTGAATTAGGATTAGGGTTAGGGCTATCATGCATTTTATTGTATCCAACAGGTAATTAAGGAAAAAAAGAATTCTGCTGATGAATTAAAGGTCTAGAAGACTGATGTGTCAAATATGATACATATGGTTAAACGAGCCAATCACAGTCAAGCTAAAATTAGCCCCACCCCCTGTGACCAACCGCTGACAATATTTTTTTCTGTAAACTGACCACGACAAGGTTATTATTCTGTGTTTACAGTAGCCAGTTGTCAGAATATGAACCCAGGTGACCTTAAGAGATATGTGTGTTCAAACAATCAGAGCTTTTGTTGATGAATAATGGGTGGACACCTCACAGTGAAACCAAGGCATGTGTGGCACTTGGAGAAGAAAAGAAATATCAAATGTACAGACTTCAGAGTCAGATACAGATTTGGAATATGTGATCAATCCCAGAAGGGCAATTCATTTCTGCAATCAACCCATCTGTATCAGTACTAAATAAAATAAATCAAAGATCATAAGCATCCAGTTTTGACCTTCAGCCTTCCGCCAGATTCTCTAAATCTTTTGATGATAATATACACTGTAGAATCTACAGTGTAGATGGTGGGATCTTCACACTGAGGAATATTTTTCTGAAATTGTTCCACCATCCTTCAATCAATTTGTTGCAGATAGCTGAACCTTTGCCCATCTTCACATCTGAGAGGCTCTGCCTCTCTGAAATGTTCCTTTTATACCCAGTCATGTTAATGACCTGTTACCATTTAACCTAATGACTTGTCAAATGCTCTTCCAGTTAATTTTATTTGTGCCAATTATATTTCCAGGCTTTTATTACCACTGTTTCAACTTTTTAAAGATGTGTTGCTGACATCAAATTCAGAATGAGCTAATATTTTCCAAGAAATGGTAAAATAGGTCACATTTAACAAGTGATATGTTGTTTTTGTTGTATTGGGAATAAAAAATAGGCTTATGAGATTTACAAATCATTGCATCCTATTTTTATTTACATTTTATTTACTTCCCAACTTTTTGGAATTGAGCTTGTAACATAAAGGACTGTGAATTTCAACATTATAATGTGGTAATTACCAGTTATTGTCATGTATTACAATATCTCACAAAAGTGAGTAAAAGTGAGTTGAACCTGTCCTGTTAAACCGCTGGTCTTGGCCACTGTGCTGCAGCTCAGTTTCAGGGTGTTTGTGATCTTCTTATAGCCTCAACCTTCTTTATATAGAGCAACAACTCTTTTTTTTTCATATTTTCAGAGAGTTCCTTGCCATGAGGTGCCATGTTGAACTTTCAGTGACCAGTTTGAGAGAGTGTGAGAGCTGTAATACCGAATTTAACAAACCTGCTCCCGATTCAAACCTGAGACCTTGTAACACTAATGAGTCACATGACACTGGGGAGGGACAATGAATAACTGTGCTCAATTTGGACATT
>JAQQAE010007774.1:0-15642 GCA_029823295.1 Pseudamia nigra | reverse complement strand
TTGTCTATATGCCAAGCATTATAAAAGACGCGAAGTCGGAGTCGGGACCGCCGCACACTGCCGAGACTGAGTCCTGGTGATTCAACATGTTGAATCGGCACAATTTCTGTCGGGACGTCGTCAGCACTGACAAATCGGGGTCTGGAAACGTCGCACATCAAGCTGATTTCCAGTTGAGTTGAGTTGAGATGAGTCGGGTCTCTCTGTGTGCGGCCGGCTTTAGTCTGATTTATACTGACCATACACATGCACAAAAATGACGAAAATCTTTATGGGGTAGAACTTGTAAATATTCATTGTTTTTGTAGGACAGTGTGGCGTCCATTCCTGTGGTAAGAGGTAGCCCTGACAATACTGACATGTACTGAATGACACCAGGTTAAAGTCACTAGATCACACTGTTTTTAGACATTCTTAAGTGTAAAGGAAGGTTACACTCAATGACACTGTATTGTGAAGAAACTGAAATGTTTGTTTATATGTATTCTGGTTCTAATGTGGTTGAGAAATGCATGTTTATGATTATTATAATCTACTAGAACAACAAAACCAAGGTGCCTAAAATGTTTGCACAGTACTGTGCATGCCATGTGCACTAATTCACCCTCACCCCGTCACTGATGCTAGCTTTTGAACTGATAACAAGCTGGATGGTCCCTCTCCTCTTTAGCCCAGAGCACAATGAAACAATGATATTTCGCACCTTTAACATTTGACGTGTCGTGTCTGTGCTATTTTCAATGACATTTGGGTTTCCGGTGTTCGGCAAATCATCAGAATCTATTTCAATTGACATTTTACACAGCGATTCAACTTGTCTGGAAACAGATTCATGCATGTTTTACCTTTACTTGTTTTTTTTTGCACGCTTTTATGTAGCTGCAAAAATTACCTGGAAACAGAGTGGCTTCAAACATAAATCATCATGTCTTCCAGCCGTTGAGTTTGACATGATTGTGGGTTTTATGTTGCTGATGTTTCCGAGTTGTCTGTTTGTGGTTTGCCATTTAGGTTGATGCATTTTGTCTGATTTATAACTTGTCTCTCTGGATTCTTGTTTCCTTAGCACTGATATCCAGTGTAAGCAGATGCGGATGATACGAAGTAGATGAAAGGCCCTTTAAATCCATGTTGTACTCCACCCTCATACTCCAACTACAGAGCTGCATTATGGCGTAATGTTTCCTCTGGCTAATATCATACGTGTGTGTCTGTGTGTATGTGCATGTTTACTGTATACAAGCGGCTGTGTTTATACTTGTTGCACTTTTAGCTAATGCGTTCCCACACTTGAATACGACACCGCCTATCCTTTTCATCTCTGACAACTGCGGAAGAGAGAGCAAGTGATATGGCAGAGGAAAGGGTTCAGTGGGAGAAGAAAGGTGTGTGTTTGCGCATGTGTGTGAACACACACTAAGGCAGAGTGATGAGAATTGGTGCCAGCTGATGATGTAACCTTTTCCATCCCCTTCTCTTTGTTCTCCTCTTCCTCTGGCCGATCTACTCCTAGCCTCTAACTGCTGTCTTCTACATTGTAATTTACTGTCATTTACAGCAAAGTACCAGAATCAGCTGACCTCATTTTCACCCCCTCACCTTTTTACCTTTCACTAAAACAAGAGTGACGACAAACACGCATCTGAAGGTACAGAGTGGAGAGATGGATCGCAAGTAGAAAGAGAGAAAGTACAGAAAGGGAAAGAGCAAAAGAAATTAGAAGAGACGAAGCTGCTGAGCGGATCAAAGAATTATCCGAAAGACGTCATCGTAACTCTCCCTGCACTACAGCTCCAGTCCCACTAAATGCAACACTAATGTTAATAACCCCATCAGCTACTACTGACCTGTTGGCTCAGCACTGGAAGGCCACACTAATTCAATTAGCTGCTAGACTTACTGGACACAATGTATGATGGTCACACCAACATTCAAGTAGATCCATACACTGCGCTTACACATAGGCTGAACAGTTCTACAGGACAAACATAAGATGGTTGATGAAAAAACTGGTTTGATATAAATAAATAATGACTGAGTCATGCAGAAGACAATGCAATTCATAAGGTAAAGAAAAATTGGGTTTTTAGGTGTTGTTATAGATTGGACCTGAAAATCACAGAGAAATAATACAAAAGTGAAAAATCTAAATCAATAGCCCTGTTCCACAAAGTACAGAATTAATTCGATAACATGCTATTGTCTATTTTATAACAATCAATTTGACCTACTGTGTGGAAGTCTTGGGAAATACTTTGCCAAACATCAACCAGAGAGCATTTGGATATCACTTCAGATTAGGGAACACAAATTAGCTAATAATAATTTCATTCTTCAAGATGGTGAAGAATCCTTTAAAAATACTCTGGATCCAGACAATGATCCAGATCACTCTCAGGATCTAATGGATTGGTCTTTGTGCCATTTCTGACCTATCCTGAAAATTATATCCAAATCCAATCATAACCTTTTAAGTTATGTTGTGAGTAAACAAACAAATAAACATACCCATACAAAAACACAACCACCTTGGCAAAGGTAACAATTTGGTGCACTCACAGAAACAGAACTCAAACTTACCTCTGAAAGAAAGGTCTGTGCTGACTTCTGTGCGCCTACATGGAGCAGGTACTCGTACACATACAGAGCTAGCCTGCACATAAAAATAAAGGAGAGTGTCATCAGTCAGTGTCACTTAGACCTAAGCGGTAAAAACAACTTCAATTCAAAGTAACAGATGTTAAACCTGTTCATTCTCGGCAGATCAGGCAATTGTGTGTCTTAGAAGTAAAGGGTCAAATATCACTGGGGTCAAAAAGCTAAGAAACAGAAAAGAGGAACTGAAAAGGAAGAGAGAAAGTTCCACTGGCAGTCAGAACTCAGACAAGCGTTCTGTATTTTTAAATGAGATTCACCTTATTTAGCCACAAGTTTGAAGTGAGTGAGAGTAGAACCAGAGCTCTTATGAATGTTTCCTCACTATCTCTGTCCACAGCACAGAACGGTCGAGACGATTTTTCTTCTTACTCCGTTTCTCTTTAAGATGAATCCATACATAACAGAAGTTGCACTCGAGATTGCCTAAAAATAAAAACGAAGGCGCCTACACGTGGATATGAATTGCCAAGCAGCTCCACGACGCAATGTGCAGTGAGGGCGTCGCACTTACAAATCTCATGAGAAACGGAGAAACACACAGCAGCTTAGAACAATTAATCATCTCCTGATGCCAAGTAACAGGTATGGTAACCTTCAAGACATTTAAGATGTACCCGCTGAATCCAATGCCCACCTGTTTCTAGAACAAACAACATGGCAGTAAGTGTATACTTTGTGGGACTGTGCTGTGAAACATCTCACACTTATGCCTGGGGCTCCATAGGCTCCTTCCCATGGCTTTGATCACAGTAAGAATTAATTAGAGCCTTGATTTGTTAATCAATTCTCCTCACAGTGTGTTAGTGCCGATACTAACAGCAACATAGAGGGAGGAGGGGCCGACGATCTACTAAATCTATAAATACAGTACAAGATAAATATTGATGAGCAGGAGATTTGCAGATCAGACTGACACTTAACGGCGTTTGATGTAGTTCATGTAGATGGTGACGATGAATAGGATACACATAAAAAACAGGAATCCACGCATACATTTCTAATAAATCAATAATAATGTGAGATGGGAGGCGTGTCATGATGATGAATTTTTTTGCTGATGATTAATAGTGACACAAATACTGCAACTGTCTTTTTCTGTTCATTTTCTGCTATTTGCATTATAACAAAACAAAATTTAGACAAGAAAGGTCTTTTGTCAAGTTTAAACACTGGAACACATAAGAACTGTATTTTTTTTTAATCTTTTAGTTGTTGCATAAGCCAACTAGAGGGCACTCAGAGAGCGCAGACCTCCACCAAGGCTGTTGTTCACCACAACTGTTGTTTTTTGACCAGCCAAGGAGGTTATGTGTTCATGTGGGTTTGTCTGTTTGTTTGTCTGCTAGCAGGATTACGCAAAAACTACTGGATGGATTTTTATGAAATTTTCATCAGAGGTAGCCCTTGATCCAAATATGAACTCATTAGATACTCGAGGTCATTTGTTCAACATTCTTGATATTAGCAAAAATGTGAAAAATGACCCTAACTTGCAATGTTAAAAAAAGTGAAAATTGATCCAGAATCAACATCCTGATCCAAATCACCTCCAGCATTAAATGGTTCATCGTTGGCCCCAGGGCTACCTCTGGTGAAAATTTCATCAAAATCTATCCAGTAGTTTATGATGGCAATAGCCCGTAGATATGGAGTAGTAGGCTGCTACACCGGCAGAAGGGTGGGTCAGAAGACCAGTGGTTAAGAGAAACAAAGTGTTAGGATGAGGTGGTTATGGCAGGACCATAAAACCAGACCTTCACACAGGAGACCTAGGTTTGTGTCTCACTTGATGCTTTTTCTGTGGTTATACTGCTGTGTTTTTGTTCATTTTCTCTACCCAAGTGTTTTAATGACTAAACAGAGATACTGTAAAAGGTGTGTGTGTGTGTGTGTGTGTGTGTATATTCAATAAGCACTTTCTGTACTTACTGTACTTTTTCTCCCTATATATTGGGCTAACTCTAAAAATAATCAAATAACACCCAAACAGGATGTGGTTGTAACAGGTTTATGCGTTATTCCGTTCCTGGTAATCATAATCTTGGAGCTTTTTTAAATAACATCTTCAGCTATTCTAAAGGTAAAGAATAAATACTGAGGTAACACACTCACTGCCTTTAGCAATGTCCCAGTTAAAGTACAAAAGACAAGTGAATGTGAGCATGACATAGCACAGGCTCTGACCTGGCATTTACTTGTGTGTATGATGTGCATTGGCAGGCATGAAAGATGTGCACGATGGGACAGCAGCTGTCCTAGAACCTGGATGGAAAGGTGCGACAAGCCGACTGCGGCCGATCCAGACTCCTTTCCTCTCTTACATCGAGGTAAAAATAAACTCCCCAGACAGCCCTGTCTGCCTGTCTGAAGATGATGGACTGCACACCTTTCTGCTCAGCACACAGGTACTCTGTCTGCTCACCCCGTCTCTGTCCCTCTTCTCCATTTCCATCCCTCTTCTTCATCACGTTCATCTTTAGTCCCTCATCTTTCTTTCTTCCTTCTTCTGTTATGCTTGCACTCCTTTCTTCCCACTCTTGTTTAAGTAGGAGGCCATGTTTGCTTAATGATGAAAGGATGAAGGGGAGCATTGGAATCTCACTGACTTTTTCCTCCCTCTGCTCTTCTCTTCTTTCCCCTTGTGGCCTGGCAGTAATGTTTAACCAAAGAGATAGAGACAGAATGTTTCACAGGGACAAGGTTAACCGAACAATGAGAGGCTTGACAAAACTCTTGACACCTCGACAACTGAACATGAATAAAAGATGTGCCCATTTTTTCTAAGCCACTGTACAACACTGAACATTTCCAGGAACAAATCTGTTTAGTCAGTGTTTTCTGCAGCATTTTTCCATCAGTCTGTCTCGATCTGTCACTCTTCTCTGTGAACCTCAGCGTGAGATACAACAGCATGTTTATAAGTACTAGTAATGTTTAAAGAGTGCTTGTTTTCACAGTAAAAAGATTTGCTGTGTCAGTGATGAGCATAGCCACCCACTCTGAATATTATTGGTTGATTGAATGGGCATTATGAGTGGTTAAGAGCCTCATAAATATGGAGTGTTAGGCAGCCGCTGCACCTGCTAGTAGGTGCATCTATGTGCCTATTGACAGAGAGGAAAGCCAGCGAGGCAATCAATATGTTTTAAATTCTTCAAGCTTAAGCATAAAACTACTTGGTTTAAGGAAAAAAAAGCGTCATTGCTTTTGCTGTGTGGTTGCTGGTTGTGGACCCGTCCAGATAGATGGCCACCTACCCAGAGCCCTGGTTCTGCTGGATGTTTGTCTTCTATATTAAAGGATGTTTTCCATCCTCCCATCGTCCTCGGCTTGTTCTGAGGTCCTGTTGGGTTTGCGCTCCTAGCCTTTGAAGCTTCAGCCTTGCATTGTGAAAGACCTACAGATAATTTTGAATGTTGATTGGCTCTATACAAATACAACTGTATTTAACAAAAAATTAAAAGGTGTAGACAGAAGATGCTCAAAAGCACAAAGTATAATACACAGTAAATGTATGTATGAAAAAAAATAGCACAATCCAATACTCTCTAAGTTTTCTGTGGTGCCACCCACGCAGAGGTGTTATCTGAGGAGGAACCGTCCCTCACCAAGTGGTAGAGATGGCATTTATACAGACAAAGCCATATCTGGTAGAAACAAAAAGGGGTCATACAATCAGTAGGTACGTAGATCTGTGAGGGGTCAGGAACAGGAGACCAAAGGTGTCAAAGGTTTGACAATACTGGAGGGCCAGAGGGGAACAATAAGGAGCAGGAAACAAAGGATATGGACGCTAAACAGCATATCAAAAGACAAAACAGCACACATGAAGTAGGACATGAACCTCCTGTGTGTAAGTCCTGGGTTTTGTGGTACCACTATAACCACCCCTCCCACCTCCTAACACTTTGCCCCTCTTAACTACCACTGGCTGCCAGCATATGCCTTCTGTCCCTTCTAGCAGGTGCAGCAGATGCCTATTACTCCATATCTATGAGCTTACAGCAAACTACTGACATCCCATTTGACTGCGTCAAAAAAACTGAATTGGCTGCCCTGGCAATGGAGTCACTGGGAATAAATAAATAAATTAAACTGAAGTCCTCAGCATTCAGTGACCTGCATCTATTCAACTATCTATTACCGCACAACACACTCAGCCTCACTCAGCAGCTGCCTTTCAGCGAGACTGAAAAGTCTGACCTGTGATTGATTTTACAAGAGCACTAAGATATAACCTTTGCCCTCGATGTAGAGAGGAGGTCACAGAAAGTGAAGAAACCCACCAAATCCACAAAGACAAGGGCAGAAAGGTGAGTCAGTGGAAGAAAGGGAAGCAGCAGAGGATAGCAGAGGTAAGTAGGGTAATGCAGGTTTTAGTGAAGAGAAGAAAAATGAGGTAAAAAGTATGAAGGAGAATACTGTGGTCGGGTTTCATTCACTGTTGTTGATCTTGCAACACATGCCCATTCTTGTGGCCGGCCCAAATGTTTTAGTCATGCTTAAAACTTTCGAGGAGCATCCCAAGTGGAGAATTATTGAACAGCATTGGAAGTGTAATCTAACTGCACTATGACTACATTCTAATCATTCTTACGGCATTCCAACAGCATTCAAAACCCCCTGATCGCATTTGAGGGAGAACAGTGGAACGGCAACCAACTTCAAATCCTGCAAGAATGTCCCAAAAGTGGCTCGAATGAGCCGGAATGCACCTTCTGACCAGTCACTGAACTGCACTCATACGGCGTTCGAAGTGCATTCTAAATATTGTGACTGCATGCTGACGGTATTCTCAATATTCCTAGTGTTCCAATTACAGTCGAGCTGCATTCCAGATCTAGTACACCCGAAATGTGCAGGAATAATTTGAGGTGAGTTAGAAACATTCTAAGTATTCCAAAGGCATTTTTACAAATTCCTGAATTTAGTGAGATTTTCTTTAGTCCAGCTGGTTCTGCTTGATTCCTGCTGGTTAAGAATAAGTGCGACGGGGGCTTAAGACATGAAACCCCTCCACTATGCTCTCTGATTGTTCATTTGCCACTTGTTCAGTCATGCCTCTTGCTGATAAAAGCCCTGAAGTAAGAGGAATTCCATTGACTGACAAAGTCAAAATACTGAGAGGAGATTAGCTTTGAGCACCAGAAAATATGAGACTTCTCAAGGTTAAGAGTTCTCCTCTTTGGCAAAACAAAGAGGGGACAGATTATTTAATGACTATTGTCATAAAATAATCTGTCACTTGAAGTAATATTTGCAGGGGAAATTCAGATACATGTGCTCTGACTAAGCAAACAGAGGCAGAGTGTTTTCTTTCCACATCAGTTTGTTTAAGTGAAAGGTTTTTGCCCTTGATGTCAGACACATACTAAAAACATATTTCACTTCCTCCCTCTACCTTGACAATTTTGTGTTGTAAATAAGGAGTCCTGTCTACTGATTACTCACATTAATTACTGGTTGCTGCCATAAATCTGCAGAGGGCCAAGCCGACAGCAGCGCTGAGCAGTTAGAGATGGAGCTTAGCTTAATGAAACCAGGAGACAGAAACAGTCTCCTCCATTGCCTTGTTATAAAGAGGAGGAAGAGGAGCTCTGAGCAAAACCACAACCTTGCTTAAGGCAGAGCCACAGACCTTTTTACCAAGATCAGCATTTAGGAGAGACCAGTAGATCACTGCTAATCAATTTACAGGACTCCCATGACGATCACAGTTCGGCAGAGCCTCAGATCACACAGACAATGGCGTCCGTGATTGGATTTGTCTATTATAGATTAACTTGAGATGATTTCACCCTTGTTAAAGATGAAATGAAAAAACAATTGTGATTTGAATTGACACATTAAGTGACATATTTACAAGACTTGCTGACAAAGCCTAACAGAACACTGTGTAGCTCACCAGAATAATCACATTAAATGTTAAGGACTGCATGCTGAAAGAGAAGTAATAATTAAATTCATGTCTAAGTATCAGATGTTTATAGCATTTGTATATTATTGAACACTGTGCGATGCCAGTGGCACATTTCCTTGTACAGCTGTAAAAAAATAAACTGTCTTGTATGACTAAATAATTAAGCAGTATCTCATCCCCTCTACTGTACGTGAAAGGATATAAATTTGGTTCTTTGCACAAATTAAATTTTGAGCTGAATATGGGCAGGGGCAGGAAATCATCTATACGTACATAGGAAGGCATGAATGCAAATGGTCTCCTCCAGCAATGGCACAGTGTGGTCAGAGAGTAGGTTTTTGGGTTTGGTTTGTATGATTACAGACTCTTAACCTTAAAGCCGGCCGCACATAGAGAAACGCGACTCCTCTCAACTCAACTCTATAAGTCTGGTCGTGTGGTGCACACGATTGGCACTTCATTCCATACCTCGCACACAGCTGCCAACACGACTCACCCCTGGGAACTGGTGCCATCTATCGATAGTAAACATTGATTGTGTTGTAACACACGTCCACTAATGATAAAAGTTGCGAAGACTGGAAATCGGCTTGATGTGCGGCGGTTCCCGACCCAGATTTTTCAGTCTTGACGATGTCCCGACAGAAATCCTGGCGATTCTCAGTCTCGGCAATGTGCTGTGGTCACGACTCCGACTTTGCGACTTTTATTATTGGTGGACGTGTGTCACAACGCAATCATTGTTTACTGTTGATAGATGGTGCCAGTTCCCAGGGGCGAGCCGTGTTGGCAGTCTGCAGCTGTGCGTGAGGTACGGAACGAAGTGCCAACCGTGTGCACCAGACAACCTGACTCATAGAGTTGAGTTGAGATGAGTCGTGTTTCTCTATGTGCGGCCGGCTTTACAGCATAGTTGTCAATTACTGCCACTCACATTGCAAAAAAGTGTGGAAGAAAGACTGTAAAATGATGTGCGATTCAGCCTCAGAATTAGGATGCTCACTTGGATGACAGACTGATCTTGGAGACCTACACAGGCTCATGTACAAAAAGACTGATTAAGCTCCTTTTCAATGGATGCATAAAGATGCTGGATCTGCTGTGGTTCTGTGGTGGTCAGTGCCATGCGCTGTGCTGTTGTCTGCTGAATGGCAGAGGATCAATATCAGTGTCTGAGATGCCACCGTGCTCTGAAGACTGTAACTGTTGCTGGTTCAAACGCCAGGAGGTCCCTGAATAAAGTGTTCCGTACCAAGCTTATTTACTAATGCCCATTCATCTCGGCTCCCATAGAGAATAGTTTCTGAAATCACTCTAACACAGGGGCTGGCAAGCTTTACAATACAAAGAGCCGAAAGAAAAAAAAGTGTCTAGAGCCACAAAAATATCTGAACCCTTTATGTACCATAACACGTAATGTGCACAGATGTAAATGTATTTGGAAACATGATAAAAAATTATGTTAGTTATTGTACATTTTGTTTAATTGTTCATTTTGTTGATTTATCTGTTCCATTTATTGATTATTTTTGTTTATTTTACAGACTTTTTTGAATTACCATATTTTCCGGGTTATATGTCGCTCCGGAATGTTAGTCACACAAGCCAAAAAATGCGTAATGAAGAAGGAAAAAACGTGTATAAGTTGCTCTGGAGAACACGTCGCATTTATTCGGGGAACACGTTAAGTGCGCGTTCGCCTGGCCGTGCGCTTGACTCCAGAAGCGAGAGCTCGCGGCACGCCTCCCCACCTCACCAGGTAAGTCACGGCGCCGACACATTCGGTGTTAAGCTGATGGCAGGTATGGTTGTTACCGGTAATGTCTACATTTTAAATTGTCAGTAATACAGATGCGGCAGATGCAGGTACACAAGCCTACAGTGACCTCTAGCAGCTGTCAGTGTGACAAACAACAAATACTCAAAATAATTGAATATATTTATCGCGCCGGTGTATTTGTCGCTCCCCTAGCCAGACTGGGCAAAAAACCGTGACGTATAATCCGGAAAATACGGCATGTTATTCATTTTTGTGAAATTTAGTTCATTTTAAAAAAGTTCAGTTTTGTGTGACTTTTCTGTTCTTTACTTGTTTAGTTCATTAACTTGACTGTTCCTTTTTCCTAATTGTGTTGATTATTTTGTCCATTTGTGCTCATTTGTTATTCAGTTAACATACTGTTTTAGTCAGTTTTGTACAATTTTGTCAATTGTTCTAATCATTTCGTGCACCTTCTGGATTATTTTGATTAGTTTTGCCTTAAGGTTTTTCATTTTGTTGATGTCTCTTTTGTTCATTACTTTGTTTTGTTCATTGACTTGATAATAATGCCTCAATATTGTTTATTTAATTGTTTATTTTACTAGTTTTGCACATTTTATTTATTATAGATTTTTTTAACTTGCTGGATTATTTTGGAGTATTTTCTTCATTTTAGTCTTAATTTTTGTTCATTATTTAGTTAACTGTTGCTTCATATTTTTTATTTAGTGCTTATTTTGTTTATTTTGATTTGTTGCGTACTTCCATCAGACAAAGCCACAGGAGCCACTGGAGAAACGAGGCACATGGCACAGCCACTGAAGTCACAAACATGAGAGTCCGATACAAACAATGATTTTAGTTTCTATGGTTTATTGACTGTGTGAACACTGTACAGGGGTGAATTTTTATATAACTCACCTTTACATGATCCGTGCCCTGATATTTTCCATGATTAAGAACATACTGTAGGAGTTTTGATTGACCGTTGTGTCCGGGCCAGTGGCTTCAGACTCTACATCGAAGTATATTTTTGGATCAGAGCGAGCAGGCAGTAGCACCCAGAGGCTTTTCATAAACCTATGATCGATGCTAGAGGGTTTGTCCATTTTTTTATATGCAGTCAGTGATTAACATGCATTCTTGGTGACTGGATCAGAAAGGGAAGGTGTGGATGTACTGAAGAAGCACTAGGCACATTAAGATTTGACCACTGAAAACACTTGAATGCATGTCTTCACACGCTATTTACAGTGAAACTCAGCACAATTATAATCCATCTATGCGTCTTTCTGTCTATCCATGCATCCATCCGCCCACCTGTCCGTTCACCCCCCCATTCATCTACTGTACCTACCTACCTACTGCACCTACCTACGTCTTACATAAATAAGCCAAACAAAGGTCAGAAACATGTAGCACATGTTATGTAGTGCATCACAAACTGAATTCTGGTAGCAAATAACAATGATTGCCAACACATATATATAATATAACAAACACAATTGAAACCTTTCTCCTCATTTCTAGCACCAAGGAAAATAACAAACCGAGATAGATAATAAAGTGCATGTCGAGGTGACAGGAGTAGCAGAAACAGATGAAAGGCTCTAGTTTGGAGAAGAGACTGACGCAGGGGATTAGAGACAGAAAAGTCAAATGGGGGATGATGAGTTGATGGGTGCTAGTGGATGAGCCCTGAGATGAATACCCCTGAGATCTGTAAACTTTCATATTCTAATGTAGAGGATTCTCACTGAGCAGTGTTTCCGTTAGTCAAGCACCCCACTGTGACCTCCTTCTGCAAATTAACACAAAATCCTTAAAAACAGCTGAGCTAAAATAGAGTAGATTATTAACATTATCTTAGTAAAAGGAAAATGACTACATGCTGTGCTGTGATATACAGAAACAGCAGAGTGAAAACGCATGCAATACGCGCTGAATTTCATTATCTTCATAAAGGAATTTCAATGAATATTGTATTTGACAATGTAATAACAATGGAAACGTAATCTTGGATTGAAGTTGCCGTCAAGTTGAAATAGTGTAATTGTCTTCTGGATATGCTTACCTACTACAAAAGATTAAATTATTGCCTAAATCTTTGCTGTGTACATTCACAGAGAAGAATAGTGTAAGTAAAAATGACAGTGTGAAGTACCTACTGAGAGTTATAGTCTTTGAAGCACTTTGCTTTTAAGTAAAGGGAGCACGCTGTGGAACAGCAAAGCAATAAGGAAAAAGTAAGTCACTCCTTCAAATGCCTTTACACTTCATGATGAATTTCAAATAAAGAGAACACAGTCTGTACAGCTCATGATGTTGAATTTCGATGTAATTTTGAGTGTGAATGTGTATTTTGTGGAAACATGGGAAAGTTTTTTCTTCTCTAATCAGTGGAGCATACTGTCAGGAATGTTGATCAGTTTGCTCTGTGTCCCGTGTTATACAATTTTGCAGCATATATAACTGATGCAATATAAGCAACGACAGCAGAAACAAGTAACAAAACAGCTATTCTGTACAGCTTTATTAGTAGTGAGTCAACACTTTAACAAGTGATTTTAAAGTAAATAAAGGCTGCAGGAGCTGACATCCCGGGGAAAATGCTAGCATTTGAAAATACACACCTTCTTCCTTGCGTCTCTCTCCTCTTAGTCCAAATCAAAAAGCTAAATATGATGACCTGACACCACATCATGAATCCACGTTTCAAAAGCTTGTTGAGCCAGAGTGATTCTTAGTGATCAGTGATCTGACATGACAGCTGTCAAAATACTTTAACCCACCCATATGTCTGGAAACACCTGTGATTACACAATCTGTGCCACAGCATAGATTGGCTACACCCTGAGAACACAGACGAGGGATAGATTAAAGGTTGAATATTGTGAAAATGCATTGTTTGTGGGTTTTGAGGTAAAATAAAAGTTGTGAAAACATGAATTGCATTGTCCACTACAAGATGGGCAATACAAAAAACAAGCCATTCTTTATTACAGTAATTTGTGATAAGTTGTGAGAAGTTGTGATAAGTTGTAAGCAATAATTGTTAAGTTAAAATGAATTAGTCCCACGTAGGGATAGACAGATTATCGACCAAGCCAATTATCAGCACCGATATTCAGCATTTTGATGCATATTGGCATCGGCTATCTCATATCAATAAGAGATCAATTTAAAACTGGGTTATTTTGGCTCTGATGCAGCCGTGCGTCTCTGTCTGCAGTCATGACTCTGTGTCCAGCATTGTCCCACTCACAGCACCATCTAATTGGTTACGGCACGACAGGGGTAACAGCCAATCAGCAGTGAAAGCTGTGCATGCACAGTGCTCATACACACACGGCTTAGAGCAGGGGAAGTTTTAACAAGTGGAGAAGCTCCAGAGAGCAGATGTATGTTTCAAAGGTAAGTTAAGGCAGCAGACTCTCCCGAAATTGGGAAACATCCCAGTCCTCTACAACTCACAACTACATTACTGTGAGCCCAACAACATTATATAAACATAAGGGGCAGCTCTGCTTGATCACAGTCCCTCCAGATGTGTCTGTTAATGACCTGAAACAAGGTTGCTGATAATATTGATATGGAAATAGTTTGTGATAGCAGAAGTATGTGGACCTTTGTCTGTGTTGATTGAGAGATCCTGAGCAGCAGAAAATGACATATTGTTAGATGAAATGTGACCTAAAGCTGTCTTTGATAGTGTTTTGAAAAAAAAAAACTATAACATGTAAATCTGAAAAGCTGTTTAATAAACATATACTGAAAGGCATTTAAACAAAGTTAAGAGTTGGAGTTTGTCTTATCCAAAATTTTGAGGCCAATATTTTCACTTTTAGAGCAAATGAATATCGGCTCCAAATATTAATTATCGGCCTCCTTGACTACTAATAATCAGTATCGAGTCAGCCTTGAAAAAGCCATGATGGTCTATCTCCATCCCCACCCATATATAACTCAACGTGATATTCCAAACCATCACAAGTTACAGCCAATCACATTTAAGCTGAAATTAGCCCTACCCCCATGACCAACTGCCTAATAGCTGTCTTCTTGTCCATGAAAAGTGTACAGAGTGTCAGAAAATTGTCCCAGATGACCTTAGTAATACCTTGCAGTTCAACTAATTAGAGTGTTTTCCATTCAGAAGTGGGTGTGGCCTGGTCCTGCCGCAGACCGTGCTGAATGTGTTGACTGAAAGTGCCACTGGCTCTTTAAGACAACTGGGAAGTACAGTAGAATGTACAGTGCACCATGTGAGCAGCAGACTGTCAGACATGATAAAGAGCAGTGATTTATGTGTATTATCCATCACAGCCCTCTGTTGCTGGCCTGTTTAGAGCCAATCTCTATGAATAGAACTGTTAGAGTAGGTCCACAAGTACCGCATTTTCCGGGTTATATGTTGCGTTTTTTTTCAGTCTGGCTAGGTGGGGGGGGCGACAAATACACCGGAGCGACATATATACAAATAATTTCAAGTGTTCATTGTTTGTCACACTGACAGCCACTAGAGGGCAATGTAGGCTTGTGTACCTGCATGTGCCACACCTGTATCACTGACAATTTAAAATGTAGACATTACCGGTAACAACCATACCTGCAATCAGCTTAACACCTAACGTGTCGCGCCGACACATTTGCGTGTCACTTACCTGGTGAGGCAGGGAGGCAAGCCCTGAGCTCTCACTTCTGGCATCAAGCGTGCAGCTGCCCGACCACCCACAACCCACTTCGGGGACAGCGGCAGGTGGGGAGTTTGACTGGGGCAGTACACATGTCAAACAGTAACACAGGTGTCCGAAGGTGAGCTCAGGGAGGACAGAAACCTCCCGCGGAGCAGAAAGGCAAAAGCTTGCTTGATCTTGATTTTCAGTATGAATACAGGACCATGACAGCGGGGCCTCTGCTGTCATATTACATTATATTACGTTAACATAAGAGACACCTATTCAGCCTATTGTTCCCTGTTCTATTATTAATGCAGCCGTGAGGGGGGGCACAAGCCAGTGTTCTTTCTTAAATGCAGAGAGTTGTGTCAGGAAGGGCACCCAACGTAAAACCTATGCCAAATCAAACATGCGAATCATTAATATGACTTCCAAACCGGATCAGTCGAGGCCCGGGTTAACAACGACCGTCATCAGTGCTGTTAACCAACAGGGTGCTGGTGGAAACTGGACTATTGTTGGTTGAAGAAGGAGAGGTGGGAGATGTGTCCGTAGGCAGAGAGAGAAGAGGAAAGACAAGAGTCTAGGACTGAGAGTAGGGACTTTGAATGTTGGAACTATGA
>JAQQAE010007773.1:0-15642 GCA_029823295.1 Pseudamia nigra | reverse complement strand
ATGAATATCAGCTCCAAATATCGGTTATTGGCCTCCTTAGCTACTAATAATCGGTATCGGTCCTGAAAAACCCATATTGGCCGATGACTACTCTGTACCCACCCTACCTGTACACAAGACAACTGATGGACTAAAGCACATTAAGAAGACAAGAAATGGCACAAATTAGCCTGGGTGACTACCTCATGAATCTGATGAGACAATGCAAAGCTGTCATCAAACTTAATGTGTCTACATTGGACAATCGAAAATATAAAACATGTTCTGGGTTGTTGAACAGTTCCTTGTTTACTACATAATTCCATAAGTGTTCTTTCACAGTTTGAATGTCTGCAGTGTTAATGTGCAATGTTGAAAATAATGAAAAATAATATCAAACCAGTGGAAGAGGTGTGTCCACACTTTTGACTGGGAGTGTTAGTGTATATGCATTCAAAACCATGTCACAGAAGAAGTGATTTTCTATGAATCTGGGTTATACTTGGGGGGGGGTTACGGCTACCATCCTGTAAAATGACGCAGCAGTGGGAATAGGATTCATTGTATTTACAGCAGGTCCAGATACATCATAATGCACTACTTAATATCCTCAGGCTTTTTTCTAACAATAATATCACTATCATGTTTGTGTTGAGTAAGATTGCGTTCAAAGACCATCATCTCAATAGGACAGTGCAGTGCCACAGGCCTGGGCGTCTTTTCTGTTTTTAATCCTCTCCATATCCATCAGGTATTGAAATATGGAACTAGAGACAGTTTTGTTGCCACGTTGTAGAATAAACAACGTCCTAGGTTTGAGGGTACGCCCCATTAGATCAACACATGGGGATACAGGTGCTATGGTTGTGTTTATGTAAGATTTACAGACATAATCCACAAGGATCAATGCTCAAAATTCATCTAGATTTGGGAGTGTGGAGGTTGGGACCATACTGTACTTTTAAACAGTTGATGGGGAAAAACTGAGATTAAGTAAGGTGATTCGTGGCTCACATTGTAATTTGAGGGCTGTTTTTTTTCTAACCATTGAATTTGTGTCAGTCATTGTCCTCTGCCTGACTACAGTCTGACATGTTTGACTGTATGAATGAGAACCCAGGCCTGGCTGCCAGCCATACACTCAAGAAGAGAGCGTGAGAACAGAGATTACCCATAACAAGTGACCACATGCTGCCAAAAACCATTACAAACAACTCATTCTGACATCTACACGTGTGATGCAGACCTTTTCCCATCGGTCTTGTTGTCCTTAGGTTTTATTCAGGTGATGCATGATTGAATGATACCGAGCACATGACGGGCTACAATGGGATATACTGTTCTAAACGTCTGGTAACAACACTTGAGTGTGACACACGTTATCAGTTAAAACTAATTTGAGATTGAGGCATAGGCGCAGATTTCAGGGGGATGGGAGGTATTTGACCCACCTAATGTTGTTTATTGTTGGGTTATTTTCATTATCTTGATTCCGTGTTCATTTATGTTGATTTTTAAAAGATTTATTTCTTTTAGTGCACATCAAAATGAACAAAATAAGGTCATACAAAGTTCATGTATATTTTTATTTTTCATCATGTTGTTGGTAATTTTGTTTCATTCAGTTGATTAGTTATTATTTGATATTAATTATTATTTTTTGGTCAGCTTGTTGCTCATCTTTGCCGATTTTGTTTATTTTTCTTAATTTTTCTTCACTGTCTTGATTATTTTGTTACATTTAGTCATTTATTTGGTTCATTTTTGCACATTTTCTTGGTAATTTGTTTATTTTGTTCACTTTCTTGATTTTCTTCATTATTTACGTCATTTCTTGATTATTTTGCTAACTGTTATTCATTTTCGTCATCATTTTGTTCATTTTTACTAATTTTCAATTATTTTGGTTATTTTTATTCAATTTCTTCATTAATTTGTTCACTTTGGTGCCAATTTTCCTCATTTTTGTTCAGTCTTGACTATTTTGCTCAACTTTACTCATTTTTTTAATGTTTTCCTCATTTTTCTGTTTATTTGGTTCAGTTTGTGCATTTTCTTGGTTAGCTAGTTTAGGTTGTTGATTTTTTAAAATGATTTTCTTCTCTTTTGTTGATTTTCTCAAATATTCTTTTTATTTGTACTAATTTTCTTGAGAAGATTTAGATTTAGTGAACAAAATAAGTTACATCTTCATTCTTATAGAGGTTATTATCTTCCATTTAAGCGTAGAATACATTAAAATGTTACTGTATGACAGATGGATTCATTTAGCATGTACAGTAATTTTCATTTTAGTTTTCATCAGTGTCACTTTACTCACTTTGGTTCATTTTGTTGCTTATTTCATTTCATTCACTTGTATATTTTGTCCATTTTCGTAATTATTTTGGTCATTTTGTTGCCCATTTCTGTCATTTTTATTCATTCTTTGACTGTCTGGTATAATCTTAAAGTTGATTGATTGAATCTTGCTCATTTTGCTGCTTATTTTTGCTGACTTTTTATTTTGTTGTTTTCTTGAATATTTTTGTTCACTGTGTTGATTATTTTTGCTCAACCTTACTCATTTTCTTCCCAATATTGTTCTTTTTTTTCCTATTTTTTTGGTTAGTTTGTTTATTTTCTTCACATTCTTGATTATTTTCTTCATTTTTGTTGATTTTGTTGAGTATTCTGTTTATTTTTACAAATTTTCCTGACCATTTTGTTAATTTTTAACCCATTTTGTTGATTTTTTTGTCCACCAATGTTCAGACCTAATAAGGAAAAAACCTACACTCTTGCATTTAGAACTAGTGTTCATCACTTCTCAGACTAATTTGGTGTAGAGCTGAAACTGTTAATCTATTAATAACTTACTACACAACAATTAAATAAATAGAAAAACTACTCAGATAGATTGTTAGTTGTGGTAAAAGGACTTTTTCGTTTGAAATAAGTGCAAATTCTCTAATTGCAGCATCTTAAATGTTACCATTTTCTGGTTTCTTTCCTCGTTTGTTCCTGTAAAGTCAGTGTCTTTCGGGTGTTATGGATGTTCTCTTGCCTTTGTCATTTTGTAGATTTGATTAGTAAATAGAATAATCCACATACTAAGTGGCAAAAAATAAAAGTTGCAGCTCTACAAAAAGCTCCACACTTAACTGTTACATTGTGACCTAAAGTCCTACGTGTTAAGACTGCTTCACTTCTATAAAGTAAGACAAGTGGAGGTCGACTGATTATCGGCCGGGCCGAATATCGACGACAATATTTGGAATTTTGACATACATCAGTATCAGTGTTTTTTAAATCTGACGGGCCGATATCAAGAAATCAATTAAAAACTGGGTAATTTCGGCTCAGCCGCCCCTCTCCCTCCCTCCTGCCGCTTCTGTCTCCAGCATTGTTCAGCCCACGGCGCCATTTGATTGGTTAAAACAAGCCCCGGTATGTGTAAGCCATGTGTGTCCTCACACACACACACAGCAGAGAGGTAGCGTTTTCTTGTGTGGACAAGCTCCAGAGAGCACAAACATGTGCTGAAAGTAAACGCGAAAAACTCTCCCAAAATTGTAATAAACATCCCAGTGTTCTATGTCTACTAACGTTACAGTGTGCATCAGAATAGAGCGGAGTAAACATGAGCTGCTGCTAATGTACCTCCTGACATGTCTGTGAATTACTTGAAAGAAAGTGCTGATAATAATCGACAGTCAAATAGTCTGTGATAGTAAAAGCATGTGTGTGTGGTTGAGAGAGAGAGCACGTAAACTCAATTCACTCTTGTTTTCTTGTAGGGAAACACGCTAAGGTGGAAGCTGATTAGTTTATACCATAACGTTAGTTGTCCGGTCTGGCTGTAAACACTCAGCAGACTATGTTTTATCAATGGGTTGAATGTATGTAATGTGGAGAATAGTGTGTGTTTGCGTGAAAGTCACATGAAAAACTCTACAGCTCATGACTACTACAATAACTTGTGAGTCTAGGATCCATGCACGTCTGGAGCTATTTATTTTCTGTTTGTTTGGTTAAATAAACATGCTTTTAAACCAAGTAAAGTGTTTGTATTATTCAACATTTGTACACAAATTTTTTACACTTTTACTGCAAATGAAGATCGGCTCCAAATATCGGTTATTGGCCTCCTTAACTACTAATAATCGGTATCGGCCCTGAAAAACCCATATCTGTCGATCACTAATGATTAATATGTACATCAAAGTGATAGGAAACAGCTACATATGAAGGCAGTGAGGGGGGATAAGCTACTCTAAAAGCAGGGGTCTGCAACCCATGGCTCCGTTTTTAATGATGTGATTTATAGTTTTATTTAACATCTTCATTCTATGAATATTTCAGTCATGCTGTTGACTATTTTGCTCATTTCTTCATCAAATTTGTTCATTCCGTGCATTTTTGTTCATTTTTGCTCATTTACTTTATTATTAGTTGTCATTTTTATTCATTTGTGGCTATTTTCTTTATTTTTGCTTATTACTTTGTTCTCTTTTTGTTTATTTTGTACATATTTTGGTTCATGTTCCAGTTTTTGATGTACTTTTTCATTTTTCGCTTTCATTCTGTGAATACTACGATCATGCTTGTGATAATTTTGCCTATTTTTCCATAATCTATGTTCAGTTTGCAAGTTTTGCAGATTTACTTTATCTTAACTTTCATTCTTTCGTGGATATTTTGTTTATTTTCTTGATTATTTCTTTCATTTTTATCATTTTTATTATATTACACACCAAATGAACTCAAAGTGCACAAAATTACTGATAATTCCCGGTTATATTTTAAAACTAAGCAGTAAAATACAGAGGAACGTTCTATGTAACGTAAAAACGGCTTTTTCAGTATCAGTGTTAGACCCTTGCTCTAAACTCAGCAGTACAAGGGCAGTGCTCACATTATCACAACCCAAGCTTTCACAGGAATAAATGACCTCTGTTGCTTTCACGGGGAAGTGAAACGTGTGCAAATACAAGTCAAATTGATGCGTGAATGTACACAGCTGTGACTCGAAAGGAGTCCGTTTTAAGTCGTGTCTGGGTGTTTAACGTTTAGTCCGTGAACGCAACACCACAAGAATAACCAAGCTATGGAAACGCTACGCGCACACAAGTCTGAGTTAAAATCAACGTGTCGCGAAAAGATATTTAAGCTTAGTGGACATATGCCAGGCTACTGTTAAAATACTTTCTATAGAAGATGCAAATGAATTAGTTTGTCGTTACCTGTTTTCGTCTTCCAGCTCTCGATACGAAGCGTCGTGAGTCACACTTTTACTTTTTCTCGCCGCGCATGGACACTTCAAAGTCCCTCGGTCCGCATTGTTCGTTGTGTCGGTTTGTTCCGGCTCCTCTCCGCTCGGTTAGGAGTTTGCAGGTGTCGCAGGAGTCGTTTCTCCTCGCAGCCTGCTCCCCTGGTCCAGCCCCCTCTCAAACACACAAACACACACACACACACACACCGACAGGCTGGTGTGGCGAGAAAAGCGCCGAGGCTGACACCTCTCCGTAAGGCCAGCTCTGTAACAATACGCTAATGACGTGATTATTAACTACATGGATATACGACTAATGTGGCCACGGGCGTAGATTTTAGGGGGGATATACTCCTTTAGTTATGTTCATTCATGTTGATTTTTTAGAAGATTTTGTTCATTTGGATAGATTGTCGTGAACCACAGCTTACAAAATCAACCACTTTGCTCATTTTAAGTTAATTTTGTCTCTCGTTTCATTTCATTCATGTTCTCCCCGTGTCTGCGTGGGTTCTCCGGCTTCCTCCCACAACCAAAAACATGCTCTGGGGATTAGGTGAATTGGTGACTTTAAATTGTCCATAGGTATGAATGTGAGTGTGAATGGTTGTCTGTCTCTGTGTGTCAGCCCTGCGACTCATCCAGGGTGAACCTGCCTTTGCCCTACAGCAAGTCAGCTGGGATCAGCTCCAGCATCAGGGGTAGAAAGTGGATGGATTGATGGTTTTATTTCATTTGCTTGTTTGTTTTGTTTTTCTTGGTTATTTTGTTCATGTTGTTTCTTATATTCTTCATTTTTGTTCATTTTGCTTGATAATTTGGCATGTGTTTACTCATTTTTCTGAATATTTTTTCTCATTTTGTTTATTTTACTGTTTTTTGATCATTTTTGGTCACTTCCTAATTTATTTTGTTCAATTTTACTTTTTTTTTAACTATTTTTGACTATGGTTTGTTTTTCCTTATTTTTCTGGTTATTTAGCTCATTTTTGCTAATTTTCTTGGTTATTTTATTTATTTTGTTGAGTTTTGTATTTATTTTTGCACATCGTTTCTATTATTTTCTACATTTTTGTTCATTTTCATGAAAATTCAGTTTAATTTGCCAATTTTCATAAATATTTTCTTCATTTTTTAATGAATTTTCTCAATTATTTTGTTCATTTTTAAAATGAATTGTCTCAATTATTTTGTTCATTTTTAAATGAATTTACTCAGTTATTTTGTTCATTTTTAATGAATTTTTTCAGTTATTTTGTTCATTTATACTTTTTTTTAGTCCCCCAACATTCAAACACTGTTGACTTTTTACACTGTTGTTCACAACAGTACATCAAAATAACAAAACACAATAATAATTAACAAAATACATTAAAATCTTAATTCTCAGATTATTATCTTCCGCCAGATCAAACATGTGAATCATTGGTATTTCGCTGTGGCGACCCCTGAGGGGAGCAGCCGAAAGGACAACAACAACAACAACATTTATGCATAGAATATGTTAAAATGTTACATGTGGATTCATTTAGTATGTTTAGAAATGAATTTTCCTTTAAGTTCTCGTTATTTTATTGATTTTCTTCTTTACTTTCTTCAACCCCTTGATTGCGTTCCTCATTTTACTCATAGATGAGAGGGTAGTACTCAAGTACATTTACACTTTTATATGTATGCACATGAGTATTTTTTTACATAAATATACTTTTGAGTAGTTATTATTATTAATAATCTTTATTCCAGATACGCAGAAGGGTCCATATAAATACTTTTTACATTTGTGATGAAAAAAATGACTTGTAATCAGTTACATTTGGCCATACCTCAATAATTAAAGTAAAATGGGTTGAAAAATCTACGAGGCTGTAATAACATTATTCACCACTTGAGTTTTTATGACACACTCTTTTACTCAAATACTCGTTTATGAGTAATTCTACTCGAGTCGTTAGAATTCTAAGGTACTGTAATAGTATTTTATTTGCGTACTGTTTCTGTGTACTCTTACGTTTGATGCCACAAGTTACACAAATTCAAAATGTCTTGGTTTTCCAGTTAGCCGTCTCATTTTGTGGATTTCTCAGGACTGGCAGCACTGAACAAGTTAAGTTTTTTTTTTTTTAACAGCACCACAGACTTAATATAAACCTGAAAACCCAGTTAAGACACATTTTCACAGCACGGGATCTTTAAGGGTCATCTGCACCATTCACTTTAACTATGTCAAACATAAATGAATGGAAATGATTCAAAAATGACCAAAATAGTCAGGAACATGAACAAGACAATCCCCAGGATGAAGAAAAATTTCGAAAAAGAACAAAATAATCAAACAATGACTGAAAATAAAATAATAAACAAATTGACTAAAAATCATAAAATAAATAAGTAACAAAATACACAAAAAAAATCAAAAAATCATGAAAAAGTATTGATGAAAAAGTAGGGTATATAGCACCCCAGAAGTCACATAAAATAAATTAATAATCACATAAAACAAATTAATAAACTACCAGGAAACTAACCAGCAGTCATTTTACTAGTTTAGAGGGCGATGCCTGAAAATTAGCAGCCATGGGGTTGTTTGTCATCTTAATTGGGGAGGTAGGGGGATTAGAGATAAGAGAAACAAGCATTTACAGCTCTGGTAGACTATTATGCCATCTGTAGGCAGAACCAGGCACGTGTAAATGAACAGTCAACACTGCCATCTCGTGAACCTTTGTGTAACCTGCAACTTCACTACTACTACTACTACACCCCAGAATATTTTCTACTGTTTCTCAGTTACATTTGAAATGAAAACATGTGGTTGTACTCAGTTACATTTGGCCAAAGCTCAATGAATAGCAGTGAAATAAAGAAAATGAGATCACAAAATGAGCACTGAATTAACAAAGCAATCAAGTAAATCAACAAAAATGAACTAAGCGACAAAACGAGTAAATTCACAGAAACAAAAAATTAACAAAAAATAATGAAAAAATAAAAATGAACCACCAAAACAAAACAAAAAAAATACACAACAAAATGAGCACAAAATTAGTAACATAAAAGTAAAATATGAAGTACATTGCACAAAATAATCCTTATAATGAACTGAATGCACATAAATCTCCCAACACATATGGAGTTACTGAAATTTATCAAATGGATTTCAAACTATTTTTGTTGTCGCATGCTATGCTTATATACTAATATAAACTGGTCTGTTTCTAAATAAATAAATATTTACTTAAAAGATAAAATCAACAAAATGAAAAACAGAAAAAACAAAATGAAACTGAAAATAAAAAAATACTATAAACAAGGAAACAAGAAAAAGAATAAATGAAATGAACAAATCCAATCAACAAAATAAACAGAACATAAACAGTTACACAAAACAATCCTCAAAATGAACATCAGCAAAATGAAAAACAGAATAAGACAATCTATAAAATTAAACAAAAGCGAACAAAATATGAACAGTCACCAAAACTGAACACTATAATCAATGTATTTAACAGAATGATAGAAAATAAAAAATGATCATACATGATGACCTCAGAAGTCAAGAAAATGAAAAAAAAATTGCAAAGTATGAAACTAAAATGAACTAAATAAAATAATAAAAATGAAAAATTGAACAAAACAATCCACAAAATAAGGCAAAAATGAACAAAATAGTCAAGAAAATGAATTAAATAGGGAAAATACAAAACACTATAATCAATGAAATTAACAAAATGATTAAAAACACAATAATGATAAAATAATGACAATAGTAATAAACAATATGACCAAAAGTGAAGAAAATGAACAAAATAAGCAAAATTGGAACAAAGTTGCACAAAATAACCCTCAAAATAGACAAAAATTAACACTACAATCAAAGAAATGAACAAAATACTAAACAAAATCAGCAAAATATGAACAAAATTGTACAATAGTCCTCAAAATGAAACAAAAATGAACCAAAGTTTAAAAAAAACCTCTATAACCAAGGAAATCACCAAAATATCAACAAAATGAGAAAACGTCAACAAAATGGACAAAATAACTGTCAAAATAGATAAAAATGAACCAAATAGTCAAGAAGATGAACAAAAATCAACCCTATGACCCAGGAAATGAACAATAAACAAAATGACCAGAAAATGTATAAAAATTGCATGATTGATGACTCACACTGATGACTGCAGGGGTCTTCAAAACAAACAAGAAGAGGAAGCAGGCCAAGGCATCAGTGTTAAAGAGCTTTAGTTTATTTTCCACAGGTTACTTCAGAAACAGGTATGTATGTACAAAATCTGGAATGTTGGGTAAATGCATATCAATCGTCTCACTGTGGCCGTCGTCAGAGAAACATTACAAACACTAGCTATACATTAAAACCGGTGCCTTTGCATTGCAATTTATTGCTGGTTTTACAATCGCAAGTCACTAATGTCATTATTACCTCTTCTTTTCTCCATTTTTAGAGTATTTACAATTTGATTAGTAACATCTAAAATCCACATAAGACTGCTAAATAAATAACAACGTGGGAGCGTAAGAAACAGACGGACATGGATGAAGAAAACGTGACATGTTTATCCCCCTAGATTGTCGGCGTGATCAGACTGTACGTTTTTGCCATATATATAAAGTGACCATTACCCCAAACTTGTTTTTTAAAACCCCCTACTCTTAAGAAGTCAACAGAAAGCACAAACAAAACCAATACAAGTCATATAAACAGCAATTTCATGTGTTTACGGTAAAACTGAGGAGAAATGTGACTAAAATCAATTCAGCTTCAGATTAAAAATAAAGGGTTCAGCTTCACGTCAGATGAATATTCTTCAAGGGATAAAAATATAGTAATGTCCACAGTGTTTTTTCATTTTGGTTTGACAGTGCCTCGAGCATAAAACTAGACGCGAGCGGTGCGGTAAAGCACACAGTGGAGGGAATGCATTTCAGCAGACTCAAATGCTTTACTCTTAGACTTCCTGTTGAAATTCAAAGGGCAATTATATACTTTGATCATTTCCATTTCGTCTGGAAACACGTCTCACTGTGTCTATTTTTGTGAATGAATATTAACAGGATGATTTCATGCAACTTGTAGGTATCCACTAAAGAGGACATGAAACAATGAATAAAGAGGATTCACAATGTGATTAGTATGGCAATGCGATGTGTTATACTTTTTCACCAGTGGGGGGCGCAACTTGATGATAATAAATGACCAGATTATTTCTATTGGTAGAGGCTAATTAGCTATGAGAAGTTGGGGTTGGTTTCCTCTTGATGCACATTTAAATAACAAAATGTGCTTATTGAAATTGGCAGACATAAATATGAATAGGAAATGGGAATCATCATGGTCAAGGATGTTTTTAAAAATGAAAAGCTGCTCACTGACAAAGCGAAAGCAATTTTTTACTTCCTCGTTGCTACAACTGTTCACCACATACCCATTTCCACGCCTTCCTTCTTAATCAATGGCTGCTCAAACTGTGCAGTCCAGGTGATGTTGCAGATTTCAAAACATTTTGCGGCTGCAATCATCAGTTTTACGGATGTCTCTCCTCACTGTGGAGTGTAATACCGGTGAATGGCCACTGGGGGAATTAGCATCAGTTTATTTGCTCATCTAAGTTCCTATTGTCATTACGGTATACCTCTAAAAATGTGGGGCATTATGGAGCAGTGCCTGCATCTTTGTATGTCAGCTTCTGCAGCAACAACCCAGATGAAGTTGACTCTCCTAGTGGCCATTCACGAGTACTGCACTCCAGACCAAAGAAGCATTTTCCCCGTAGACAACAATAACAAAAGACATGTAAAAGTGCTAACAGGACACCTAAAGCTGCAGGAAAAGGTCAGGAATTGCTCTTTATATAATGTGTAATTATAGCGTAAAGGTTTGAATTTTTTTTTTTAATCGACCAAACGTTAAAAAAAATCACCAGCACTACACAGTCTCAGCAGCCACCATTCGAATGTGGACAGCAAGGGAAGAGGAAGTAATATGGAAGTAGAATTTTTTTGCTTCATTGCCAGTGAGCAGTTTTCCACAGGGAATGAATGAGCCCATTTACCTCAGTTGAATCCTGTTCGCTAAAGATCCTTGGTGAGCAGCTGTCAGTGGTATTTGACTAGAGTGTAATTTGGCCTCCTGCAGTCTCCCAAATAATACAAATTAATTTGGTAAGATGATGTAGAGACATTGATATGGATCTGCTTTATTTAACATGATTTTTGTTTTGAGCAGCTATTAGTGATTAGTTTTAGATGCTAACTCTACTAACTTAAGCTACTTAAATGCTCTGATGGAGACCTGACATGAATTTTATTGATGATTTCAACCACGCTCACTGCCAGAGTCACAGGAGGATATTTTAGTGCTGACAAATCAATGACAGCAGCATAGGATTCTGCTGCAGCTTGCTGACCAGAACCACAACAAATTAACTGGATTACAATCTGCATTGCTCTGGTATTGTTACATCTATATGAGGAACTATGATTTAGGAGGGGTTCAGGTCGATGATGAGCTTCTCTGAGGAAGCCAGGCTTTAGACATGTGTAGCTCTAGTGCTGCCAAAACCTGAGAGAACACGTCACCTTTGCTGTCACCATCCTCTCAGCTTAGAAAAATATTATTAACGTTCTGGATGGGCTTGGTGGTTGTGGGATTGATTGGCAGCTGAATACACAACAGTAGTTTCAGACTTTGTTAACAAGATGGGAAAACACAGCAAACAGGACGCGACCTCTAAATATGGCCGCACTGCTGGTGACAACATCAAATTCCCATTCCCTTTAGCAGAGGTGTGTAGCACTCAAGTACACTTTCAATAACGTCTGCCTGGGAGAGTAGTTTTTTTTTTTTTTTTTGCAGAATACTTTTTACTCTACTCACATTTCTGAAAAAACAATTGACTTCTACTCAGTTACATTTAGCACTACATCTCAGTGAGCTGGACGAAAATGAAGTAATGAAAAAAAGAGCACAAAGTTAACAAAACAGTAAAGGACAAAAATGAAGAAAATAGTGAAGTAAATGAACAATAGAACAACCAAAATAAGTAATATTAACAAAATAAGCAACAAAATGAATAAAAAATGAAAATAAACAACAAAGCAAAATTAACAAACTAAGTAAATGAACATAATCAATTTAACCAACAAAACCAATCAAATACATGTACATCAGCAAAAAAAAAATCAACAAAATAAGCAAAACATATCACTATAGGAAATACTTAGCAAGTATCAAAGTTTTTTTTGTCTTCACGTGTGACAGAAAACAGTGTTTACCATCATGTATTTTTTCATTTGTCTGGTTCTGGATCTGACACTACTGGTGACTTTACCTTATTAAGACCTGTTAAAATAAATAACTTGCTCAAATGCAGTATATGAAGCCATAATTAGTTCCATGTTGTGAAGTTACTCACTACATCAGTAGTTTTACAAGATACCCTATTACTCAAGTACTTGGTCTTCTGAGTATTTCTACATGAGTCACTGTAATTATAAAGCAACAGGACTTTTCCTTGAGCGCCGTTTCTGTGCACCCACCACTGGCCTTTCGTTTGCTGATGTGACATCATCAGATGGCATAAAATTAACAAATAAAATACAAACTATCCTGACAGGTTTTGTTATGGCGCCATTTCTTATCTGAGGTTCGAATAAAATAAACCACGGTGACATTCACTGTTTCACATCATCTTTAAACCAGGTTACATGCACCCAATATCACCTCTACACATACTTTAACCCCAACATGATTCTATGTTGCAGCTGACACTACAAGCTGTTTGACAGTGTGATAGAGCTGTGATAGTCTAGACAACAGACTTTATAAAAAGCCTCGGGCAAAGTGACACAAACATTCACTTTAACACAATGCAGAGGAAGATTTTTTTAGCACTACTCTTGTATATTATCTGTGCTGTTTCGTTACAAAAAGATTCTGTTGACAATATAAAAACCATGTAAAATCATCAGGGATTAATAAAAGGTGTTTTAAAAATGCTATCTGATGCTGTTGCTTTTTTTCTGAATGAAAATAAAGGCTTTAAATATTGCTTTGAAGCCATTATGCTGCAAACGTACTCAGAAATTTGTGAATGTGTGAGTATTGCTTGGGTTCTGGGGTCAAACGTCCTCCCCTTGTCAAACAGTTCAAGGTCTATGGCACTTAACTTTGCTTCTCCCAATCTCACTGATTCTCTGTACAGCAAAAATAGAGTAAAACTAATAAGACCGTGCTCCGAAGTGATGAGTAAAAAGCTTGATAAAACATTATAACACAAAGGCAAACTGTGGTTGTCTCCCATGTAAAAAGAAAACGGCTAAAAATGTTGAAACCCTCGCAGTGCAGAAAGTCATCTCTCTGGTGGCCTGAAGTCCTTGAGTGGAAAACTGACCTGTTCGCACTGAAACAGCTTTGTTGTGTAATCTCTTTCACTTGCTTTCTGTCCATAATTTCCAGACTTGCTTTGGTTAACTAGCATAACCGCCACATCTTTCTCTGGTTATTTCACAAAGGCTTCTGACTGATTAAGGCCAAACAAATATCTCATATCATCTCGCGTTTTTCCCATAGTTGCATTCCCGTTCCGTGGTTCCAGTCTCGTCATATGATCACGTGCAGATGCTTTTCGTCCACATCTGAGAAGCTGTGATTCACCTGCTAGGGGATATGCCGGTGAGAACTGAGAGGTGAACGTGCTCTGAGGGGTTTTACAGAAGCAGGGGTGCATGATTTCTTCTTCCCAACTCTTCGACACAAGTCTCCCAGAAAAAACAAAATCAAACACCGCCTTGATCTACATTCGTCTTCACTTGAAAAGCACGTAACACTGTCCTCCATACTGGCAGACCTGAAAAACGGTTTCAACACCTTAAATTAAAAGAAACAAAAAGGCAAATTTGGATGATCAATGAGGGAACCCTGCCCTCTAGTGGTCAGATTCAAATCATGTCCATTTGCGCTAAGAAAACCATGTGATAATGGGTTGATGGGGGGAGAAAAAAGAAAAAGAAATGATCTGTACAGAGACCACAGTAACTATTTGCATCAGAGCAGGTCACACCTTCAGCTTCTTTTGTATAAAAATATATATACCACAGTGATGGCCTTTGAAGACTCATACTTGCAGATGTTGCCTCCGTTTGCTTTGACTCCACTACATTCAGTGGTTCTCCCCATTGAATCAAGGCTCTGAAGATTGCTACTATAAATACTCCCAATGTGTATCAACAGAACAGTCTGGGTTTGCGTATAAAAATAGGAGTCCACATAATTTTCTCTGCTTTCATTTCTTCGCCACAATTTCAGTTTCAGTTCAGCCTACGCTTGCATTTCTCTCACGATAGTCAAATCCACAGTGTTTGGAAATGTCTTCAGGAGGGACACTGCGTTCCCATGATCAATATTCACAAAGCTGTAGCCGTTCGCCTGAAAAGACAGATCACAGTATAGTTATTGTAAAGTGGTGACAATAACAGTGTAAAAGATGGGGAATGATGGAGAATACCTGAATTATTTTATCTCCAGGCTGAAGAATCTTGGATGCTGGTCCTTCAGGTTGAACCCTTGTCACAAATATACCCTGATAGGATTTTAAAAAATACATCAATACATGTCCACATGGATTGGATTAAATGCTTTTCAATATTTTGAGATAATCTATAACATAATTCTAGTGTTTGGCACAGATGATCCAAAACATCAAAACAATAAATACAGTAATAATAAATGAGTATTATATTCACAAAAAATAATCCTCAAAAATGAAGAAAATTATGCCATGAAATGAACAAAAAGTGAACCAAAACAACAGGACAGTCAGTCATTAGGTGCTTTTAAAGCTTTGGGGCCTGTGTCTACAGGGAGCACTTTTGGTGTTGGCAGCATCCTGTTTCCATTCAAATCCTATGTAACTCAGCGTTTTCAGCACTCACACCTTCAGCACTGAAATGCCCTCAGCACACAGTGGTTTTTTTTTTACACTGTATTTGAGGCTTTCTTGTGCTCAGTGGTACAAAGCTGCACTCATCAATGTTATGGCTTACTTGCCAACCAAACTAAAAAAACAGCAAGGCTTAGGAAGTCAACAGTGTAAACTCCTCTACATTGCGATGAGGGGGAAACTGACTTTTACTTAACTGATCTTTACAATATTATCAAGGAAATTAACATCTACAACCTCAGTTACTATTCAGAACCTTTACACTATAAAAAGGACAATTTAACACGTTGCTCTGATGCAGCTATGAATGCACCACTGACTCTTTCATGTGATTATTCTGTATTAACCTTCTGTATTAACCAATCTTAAACATGCAGTCGTGCAACCTTTAATTAAAAAACCTGGCCTGGACCACACAGTGCTAGCGAACTTTAGACCTATTTCAAAACT
>JAQQAE010007772.1:0-15643 GCA_029823295.1 Pseudamia nigra | reverse complement strand
GAAAAACCTCCAGCAGAACCAGCGGCTCAGGGTAGGCGGCCATCTGCCTGGACCGGCTGGGGTTAGTGGACAGAGGAATCACCTTAACCTGGTGGAGGGGTTTGTGTGCCTGACTGATCCTAGGAGCTATGTTGTTGGGGGCAATTCACCCCTGGTAGGGTCTCCCAAGGAAACTGGTCCTAGGTCACAGGTCAGACTAAGAGTGATTCAGAAGACCCTGATGACTATGCCTTCCTGTGGGCCCCCCACCTGCAGGAAGGGTTATAAGGGTCCGGTGCTGTGTGATTTGGGTGGCGGCCTGGGGTGGGGGCCTGGGTGGTCCAGCTCCCAGGCTGGCTCTGGCTGGGAGGAGGCCCGGGGGCTGCCCCCACGACCCTGACCAGGATGGGTGGAAGATGATGGATGGATTTTGTTCATTTGGATTTATTATATGTTTCTTTATATATTACACTTACATGTCATGAAATAAATCCATGAGAAGTCTGAAGGCTTACTTTTCCATACCTTGTGGAATCGTCGTGTTTGCCCCCCAGAAGAATGGGGTGTGTGTTTGCGTGAGCGTCAGCCAATCAGGAACATGGTTCCGGCTTGATTGGGACTAATTTGAGCCTGGAAATCGGTCTCTCCCATTCGTCCGCAGGGCGCTGATGACAGATTGCAGGCTTTTTCTTTTCCTTTTTTGAACGTTTAACTTGAACTGAACTGTCACGTGTGTCATCAAACATTACAGTGCATTGTGTTTTTCTGGTGCGACAACAAAATCTGCAGATTAGAGAGTATTCTACTCTATTGTCTGCCTGCTTTTGTTTGAATACCTGTATGTGTTTCTTTGGAAAAACCTATCCCACAGTTTTTGTTATACAGTGTTGCGAAAAACTTTAGGCACCCCTAAAAATGTCTGGTATTTTCATTTAGAAATCAGTAGGCGTTTGGATCAGCAATTTCATTTTGATCTATGGACACAGTAACATTTCAGCGGTGAAATGAGGTTTATTGGTTGAACAGAAAATGTGCAATATGCATCAAAACAAAATTAGACAGATGCATAAATTTGGGCACCCCAACAGAAAAAATTACATCAATATTTAGTAGAGCTTCCTTCGGCCTCTAGGTGCTTCCTGTAACCCCCAGTGAGTTTCTGGATTCTGGATGAAGGTATTTTGGGCCATTCCTCCTTACAAAACATCTCCAGTTCAGTTAGGTTTGATGGTTGTCAAGCATGGACAAAGTTCAAATCATCCCACAGATTTTCAATGATATTCAGGTCTGGAGACTGGGATGAACATTCTAGAACATACATACTTCTTCCTCTGCATGAATGCCTGAGTAGATTTTGAGCTGTGTTTTGGGTCATTGCCTTGTTGAAATATCCAGCCCCGGTGTAACTTCAACTTTGTGACTGATTCTTGAACATTATTCTCAAGAATCTGCTGATGTTGAGTGGAATCCATGTGACCCTCAACTTTAACAAGATTCCCAGTACCAGCACTGGCCACACAGCCCCACAGCATGATGGGACCTCCACTACATTTTCCTGTGGGTAGCATGTTTTTCTTGGAATGCTGTGTACTTTTTTCACTACGCATATCACCCCTTGTTATGACCAAATAGATCAACTTTTTGTTTCATCAGTCCACAGCATCCTATTCCAAAATGAAGCTGGCTTGTCCAAATGTGCTTTTGCATACTTCAAGCCACCCTGTTTGTGCTGTGTGTGCAGAGAAGACTTCTTCCACATCACTCTCCCATACAGCTTTTCCTTGTAAAAAGTTCCCGGAATTGTTGAACGATGCACAGCGACACTGTCTGCAGGATGATGTAGGTGTTTGGAGGTCGTCTTTGATCGTTCTCACCATCCTTCACCTTTGCCTCTGATGTTTTTCTTGGTCTGACACCTCTGGTCTTAACAAGGACTGTGCCTGTGGTTCTTCCATTTCCTCACTATGTTCCTCACAGTGGACACTGACAGCTGAAACCTCTGTCATAGGTTTTTTAGTCTTCCCCTAAACCATAATGTTGAACAGTCTTTGTTGTTTTGATGCCTCCGTGTTGCTGCTCTTCAGAGGAGAGTCAAATAGAAGAACAACATGCAGTTGGCGGCTTTAAATTCCTTTTGTCATGATTGGATTCACCCGTTTATGAAGTTCAAGGTATAACAAGCTCACCAAACCAATTTTGTGTTCCAACTAAACAATTCTAAGTAGTTACAGGTTTTCAAATCAACAAAATGACAAGGGTCCCCAAATGTATGCACCTGTCTAATTTTGTTTTGATGCATATTGAACATTTTCTGTTCATCCAATAAATCTAATTTTACTGCTGAAAATAACAGAAATTGTCAGGGGTGCCTAAACTTTTTCGTGCAACCGTAGTTCTGCAATGCTTGAATTTTCTCTACTAAACTGCTGATCACAATTTTGGTTGATTGCCTTCTGGAGAAGCTGCTACAGCTACTCTGAATCTCATGGGCCGGAGAGAAGCAAGCTGTCCATAATTCAGCACTTTCCACGGTCACGCCCCAGCTGCTGTGCCCACTTGAGATGGTTCTGAGGAGCAGTTGAAAAAAAATCCAACATAATTTAACATAAACATTTGGGTTGCCCTTATTTTTAGTCATATCTTACTCCACTTATTCTTGGAAAGCATTAGGATTTTAGTCAGCTCACCACTTTATGAATTTCGGAATGAAAGCTTTATTTTGAACATGTAAAAAAATAGTGAAAAGAAACACAAATCGTCTACAAAGAAAAAATAAATAGATAAAGAAAAGATAATAAATTACATCTGCTTTTACATCCTACCTCTACCATCTTCCATTTACCTGGGTCTGGGTCTTGGGGACAGCAAGCCTAAGCAGAGGCATTCCTCCAGCATGTCCTGGGTGTGTCCACGGACCTCCTCCCAGTTGGACATAACATCTACCAAAAAGAGGCATCCAGGAGGCATTTGGATCAGATGCCTGAGCCACCTCAACTGGCTCTTCTCGATGTGGAGGAGCGATTCAACCGCTTATATCTGGGATCTTATTCTTTCGGTCATGACCCAGAGGTGAGGGTAGGAGTTACTGCTAAATTGAGAGCTTCGTCTTTCGGCTCAGCTCCTTCGGCAGTGTCCACATTACTGCCAACACCACCTCCATCCTTCCTGCACTCGTCAGCAAGACCCCGAGATACTCAAACTGCACGACTTTGGGCAGGAAGTCGTCCCCAACGCGATGGGGGTGTTCCACCCTTTTCCAGCTGAGAACCTTGGCCTTATATTTGGTGTTGATGTTCATCCCAGATGATTTGGAGAGTGTAATCTCTTACACCTTAAAGTCCCCAAACTGGTCAACTCTGGGGGCTGCATCGCAACAAAAAGCATAAATCACTGCTCTAATCACGTACAAGTATAGTCATTTTACACGTGAGAAACTCCACGACACCCCTCCTCGAATCGCCACCTTACCGTGGTGGAGGGGTTTGCGTGACTGAGTGATCCTAGGAGCTACGTTGTCAGGGCAATTTGCCCCTGGGCGGGTCTCCCAAGGCAAATTGGTCTTAGGTGACCAGTCAAACTAAGAGCGATTCAGAAGACCCTTATGACTGTGTCTTCCTGTGGGCCCCCCACCTGCAGGAAGGGTCGTAAGGGTCCAATGCTGTGTGGTTTGGGTGGCAGCCGAAGGCAGGGGCCTGGGTGTCCAATCCCTCTTTGCCAAAACTAGCTCCAACTGGGAGGAGGCCCTGGGGCAGACCCAGGAAACGCTGGAGGGACTATGTCTTCCGACAGGCCTGGAAATGCCTGGAGGGGCCCTAAGAGGACAAGTAGGAGGTGACTGGGGAGAGGAAAGTATGGGCTTCTCTGCTTGAGGTGCTGCCCCCGCGACCCTGACCAGGATAAGCAGAAGATGATGGACGGATGGACAAGACTCCACTACAATCACATATAAGTCATATTTACAGACACCAATCACAACTACAACTCCAAAAAAATCATAAAAAAGAGGCTGGCACATGAGAGGTTAATTCACCAGCTTGATCAACGCCCCGTGGATCATTGTTCCCGTTGCTTGTATGTTTGTCCAAATACATCCAAAGGCAAATGAAAGTGGGATGGGGGAGCTTGGTTAAACCTGGACGCAAAGGATTTAAATACATTATGAACACCTGAAACGCAATTATGTTGATGAACGTTATAGACAGTGAGGTCACTATCATCGTCCTGTGCACATTTAAAAAAAAAAAAAAAACACCCGAACGAACTGTGTGCTTGAGAAGCCCTTGGCTCATTCACAGTGTAACCAAAGCACTGGATGATTGAAGCAAAAAGGCAACCGGAGCTGTGTTCAGCCATGATATGCTAAGCTGTGTTTAAAAATAGATTCAATTTAGCCCTGTTTTTCACAGCGCTGATATGATTTGCTTTCTAACGTACACTCACAGTAACTCCTCCTAAATATTTCCTCCAGTAACATGCAAAAGCAGACTTCCTCCAGGCTAGATACAGCTGGATGTTCACACTTAAATAATTAGTAGTATACAGTGTCGATATGAATAACACATCATACTATATGTATATTTTTATTTACATTTGAGTTGTGAATATTGTATCAGTAAATGATGAAACATCTGTCTGAAAGTATCCGAGGCCAGAATTAAGAGAAGGAAAAACATTCTCTCCCATCGAATAGAAAGCATGTCAATGGAAAAACCCATTATGTTTGCCTTGAGGCGCTTTCCTATTTAACACTGTTCTCTTTAATGGGGTTATTCACTAAACCTTGCGGCCACCTTCAACTAATTGCATGTTTCATAAACTGATAAGGAAAATCACGCAGGTTCCCAGCTGCTGCCCATACATCTTATTTAGAATCCTGCAGTACTGTAAGCATCCAATTTAGGAGTGTAGCTGACTCTGCATCTTATCAGCCACTTTACTCTCGGCTGAAATTACACACTACATTTGATTTGGTATGGACCGCTATGGTCAAGATTATATATATGCGCAAGCTCAAAAACAAGAAATAGCTGGCACAGTATAGAACTTGAAAATTAGAAAACAATGTAGCGCTGTTCATTCCATTTTCCATTTAGAGCAAAATACAAACACAACAAAAGGACTTGTTTTTCCAATTTTTGGTTCTAAAACCAAAACAAAACTATGGATAACGTTTTTCAATTCAAGTGCCCAAATTGAAGGTGCACAAAATGAAATAATGACTTGTGTTTTTCTATTTTCATTATTCTGTTTCTGACACTGGACGTGACCCAGGAATGGGGCTTTCATTCGTTTTATTTTTTATCATTCTGTTTTTAAAGGACACTGTGCAGTTGCATAAATCATTTGCAGGAATAAAAAGATGTGCAGACCAGATTTGGCTGAAAGCTAATTTCCCTCAGTAGACCCGCAAAGAAGAGTAAGAGAAGCTGCCGAGTTTGGAAAAATACACTGCATCAGTAGCTACTTAGCTTTAAAATGCCCATGTCTTGCTCATTCACGTTGGTTTCATTTTAGTCTTGGGTGCCTCCCCTCCTTGAATCACCACCTTATCATGGTGGAGGGGTTTGGGTGTTTGAGTGATCCTAGGAGCTATGTTGTCGGGGGCAACTTGCTCCTGGTGGGGTCTCTCATGGCAAACTGGTCCTAGGTGACAGTGATTCAGAAGACCTTATGACTGTGTCTTCCTGTGGGCCCCCCACCTGCAGGAAGGGTCGTAAGGGTCTAGTGCTGTGTGCTTTGGCTGGCAGTCGAAGGTGGGGGCCTGGGTGGTCCGATCCGCAATTGCCAACACTAGCTCCAACTAGGAGGAGGCCCTTGGGCAGACCCGTGACATGCTGGAGACCCCGAACCACCCTTAGTCTGACCTGTCACCCTTACCACTTTGCCCTTACCAGGGGCGAGTTGCCCCTGACAACATAGCTCCTAGGATCACTAAGGCACACGAACTCCTCCACCACGATAAGGCGGAGATTTAAGGAGGGGACAATTTTCTGTGTTTACCATAATTTTCCCCCAGATTTTTTTTCAAATCACATTGTAATTTAATTATTACAACTCATATATTATAACTTATTTTTACATTGCCCCTCTTCCATTTTGTTTTTGAATGTGTTGGATTTATATTTACAGACAGGGCTGCACTGATAATTCAACTGCATAATGGTATCAGCATATAAAAAATAAAGTTAGCTTTTTGCTGGAAATTTGTAGGACAAAACCTGGTACAAAAGGGGATGAATAACAAAAATAAATAAAGGTGAACGGTGGGATTTGTTGTATCCAGTGCAGAATGATCAGCGCCGTCCCCTCACACCCCGAATCCCGTCCTGTGTTTGGGTGTGCACGGCTCATTTCAATGTGTGCAGTGTCAGTAATGAGCAGAGCCGGTGCTGGCATGGCATAACAATGCTCCAGAAGGGTGGAGATGGGTTCAGTGTTGGTGTTTCTTTTCCACCGTTATCATCCTGGTTGCCGATATGTGACGTTCACGGATGCTGCAGACTTTAGCGGCTTAATGATCCCGTTCATTTGGAAATGCATCGCACCACCGTTCCAGCTCTGAATAGGAGGAATCAGGCCCGAACCCTTCATGTGACAGGCTTAAAAAAAAAAAACAACATCATGGTGGTTCATATTTTTTGCTGTCCTGGTGCTGCTGTTGGAGCCGAGCTGTTGCCTGTGCACGTTTCAAGAACAAAATGGTGTTGATGGCTGCATAGGGGGACTTTTGTGGAGGGATATTCATATTATTCATATTTGATTTAGTAGATCAACTGCTTTACTTGTTTTAAGTTCATTTTGTCATTTGTCTCATTTCATCCACTTGGGATTTTATTTTTTCCTGACTATTTATTTCATTTTGTTGATTATTTTCTTCATTTTTGTTCATTTTTCCTCATTATGTGCTATAGTTTTACTCCTTTTGCTGCTTTTGTTTGCCTGTCTTGTTCAGTTTATTTAACTATTTTATTTATTTTTCCTAATTTCTTTGTGGTTATTTACTTAATTTTTGCACATTTTTTTCTTTTGTTGACCATTTTCTTAATTTGATATAATTTTACTCATGCTCCTTTGCCCATTTGGTTTATTTTATTGTTTTCTTGATCACTTTTGAAAAATTTTTTGTTCACTTTCTTGATTATTTTCTTCATTTTTTCACTTTCTTGAGTATTGCATTTATTTTTAAAATTTTCTTAATTATTTTGTTATTTTTTAATTAATTTTGTTCATTATTTTGTTCATTTTTACTCATTTTGTCTTATTTTGTCTCTGACGTGTGAAGCAGGAGTTGCAGCTGTCTTCAGGACATTTTGATCCGTGATGAGAATAAGAGGAGGACTAACAATCAACGAGTGCTTTGGAAAATTAATCAATTAAACCAAGCTGTGATTTGTGTGCCGCTCCACATGGGTGATTTTTTGTATTTTAATAAATTAGAAGATTATTGTCCCTACAAGATGTGGATTGGTAATTTGGATTTACAGTCACTGACTTTGATTTCTTTTTCTTTCTGAGTCAAGAAACTGGGGATTTTCTTCTCCTGACAATACAAACCAATTTCCTGCTCAAGAAGGAAGATTTAGCTCTAATTAATTACACCTGATGGGGTCATTCATTAAGAGAAATCTGTACAAGCCATGCTTACATGCAGTTAGAATGTTAAGACTCAGGTTGTACATTCTATTTTCTATTTGGCAGTAATTGTGTTATTCTTTTACAGAGATGTGTCAACGTAATTTTAATTTGCTTCTTCACATTAAATGCTGTCTGTACAAGCCATTATCATCTAATTAAAATGATCCACACATCCATACATCATCTTCTGTGTAACCTGGTCAGGGTCACGGGGGCAGCAGCCTAAGCAGAGAAGCCCATACTTTCCTCTCCCCAGGCACCTCCTCCAGCTCCTCTGGGGGGTCCTCCAGGTGTTCCCAGGCCAGCTGAGAGACATAGTCCCTCCAGTGTATCCTGGGTCTGCCCCAATCCCTCCTCCCAGTTGGAGCTAGTTTTGGCAACTGGGGATTGGACCACCCAGGCCTCCACCTTCGGCTGCCACCCAAACCACACAGCACTAGACCCTTATGACCCTTCCTGCAGGTGGGGGGCCCACAGGAAGACAGTCATAAGGGTCTTCTGAATCACTCTTAGTCTGACCTGTCACCTAAGACTCAATTTGCCTTAGGAGACCCTACCAGGGGCAAATTGCCTCCGACAACATAGCTCCTAGGACAACAAACTCCTCCATCTTGATATAATAACAATATATTTATTTGCATAGAATCATACATATCAAGTATGTGATGATCACAATTGATGATAATATTGCCATGCGTAATTTCCTTTAAACTGAAGAAATATATGATATATGAAACTTTTCAGTCTTCTAGTTACCAGTAGTTCCACCTAGTGCAAACATTAGTGGGATGAAGGTGTGATTGGTTCAAAAACTTTTAAGTTATTGTGCCTTCTCTCATTACAACCAATAGTCTTGTCTATTAAAAAGCCGTAGTGCCATCTAACAGAGTGGAGATATTAAAGGAGTCAATTACCGTGGCTCATTTGAAGTACAGGTAAATTGGTTCAGTTGCTTTCATACTACAATGCTGCTTGAAAGTCTGAGAATGTCTATGAAGATTCTCAGTCACCCAGGTCATGGTGTCCAAGGCGTGTGATTGTCCTTCTGTCGACTGCACTGTAAATTTGGTTTGAAGAAGTTTCACTAACTAACCAGGAAGCTTCTTCAGTTCCAACTACACTCTGTGGCTCAGGACCCCACCCTTGCATCCTAAAAGCTGTTAGTTTCACCTGGGCCAGGGTTTGAGAACCCCTCACTGTCTAGTCATTCCTCATCAGATTTGTTTCTCTACACGACAAAGGATTGTTGGAATCAGAGTCAAAAACACATATCGCTATGCCGCTCTCATGGTAAGCTATCAATTTTGTGTAGATCTGACTTTGTTTGCCTGGACTGCTTTGAGCTCAGAAGTTGTACATTCCCTGTGGGATGAGTCTGAATTCCCAGTTTCTTGGATTGCAGTGTAAGGGTTGGACGAGCATTAGCCTCTGGAGAAAATCAAACAGTTACAACAGCAAACTCAGCTGTCAACAGCTTGGCTCTGTGAAAAAAGCACACTGCTCCTGTGCTCGTCGATGGTCGATGGTGCGTCCGGCTAGCTGCACATGCGTGTCAGGGGCTCGTCGTCATCACACAGCAGTTACGAACAAAGTCGTTGGTTGGCGTCCGCTGCGCTTGGTGCCAAGAGCCACGCTTGTCTAGTGGAGCATGTGTAGCTTCGGCCTAAACAGAGCAGGGAACCATCATGGCATGACAGTGCAACTTTAGCTTCCCATATTCAGACCAGTCTCAACTTCTGAATATCATTCTGCTTCACTCCCGCTTCTTCTTGTCATTAATTTTGGGTTCATCTTACAGCTGCAGTACAACTGTGCAGTGAACAGGAATCACTACACTCCTGTTCACGGGCTCAATTTGATTTTTGCAACCAAAGCAAATCCGCCTCTCCTGCTTCGCTCTCATGCACCAGCCACATGTTCTGATTGTCTGACTGTAGCTATACAGGCCTGTATCATCATTTTTGAAGGAACCGAATTGTTTCTCATTGTTCAGTGGGCTGAGCAGACCAGTCTCAGAAATGAGGTGGTACGAGGTAAAGATGTGTCTCTCCAGCTGATGTCCCCTGCTGCTTTTCATCAACATGTCCCACTTCTTTTTGACAGCATTTGACAGTGTCCTTGAGCCAACCCAGCTTGACGCTTCACGCTCTGGACCAACATGTGACTATGTTTAATTCATGTAATAGAATTTTACACTTACAGACACGGTATCTTCTTTTGAGAATCTAGACTGATTAAGAAATTCTCAAAAATGAGCCTTTTGCTCTCTTGACAAAATGACTTACTCAAATTACAGTTATGAATCAGGGACCCTGTTGGTGAAAAAACTCTAAGCTAAGTATAATCCTTGCCAAATGGACTGGCGATTAGGTTAACTAAGGACTTTTCGGTCCCTGCCAACACACAGGCTCTGCATTTTAAGCAGAGGAGCTTTCAATGAATTTCTGTATTCATCTGGCCTTCTGCTGCCTCCTCCTATGCAAACACGCTGACATGCATGCTCAGAAATCACACAAAAAAGATTACATCATCTTTAAACTACATCTCTGAAATAATATGTAGCAGAATTTGATATTGATGCAGACACTGATATACACAGTACTCTTTCCTCATTTAATTAATAAAGCCACACATATAATTCACAGCCACTATTAAAGCAGTTCCCGAAGTAGCTCACATACAGTAACTTCATGACTAGTTTTTATTCATATATTTATTTATTTGGAGGTGAAGGACTTTCGGATGAAACCTGAATTTGATTCTCGCTGTACAAACCACTTCTTAGAGGCAGACTCTCAGACAGGATGTTGAGTGTGTACTGCATAGTGTGTGTATGTGTGTGTGTATCATCGGGAGACAGATACAAGCAAGTAAGCACAAATAGGGCATGTAAAATATGACTGTGCCCAGAGGGCCCTCTCCTCTACTCAAAGTATTTATTCCAATATTTGCAGATGACTGAAACCAGTTAAGAGCTGTGGCAATTGCTTATTTCCTTATGTCAGGATGATGAATGTGGTTGCACCTATCAGACTGCGCAGGAGTTCCAATGTCCTTTGACAATGAAGGATTGTCCATTTGTGCCATGGACAGAGCACATCAAAAAGGGGTGGATAAAGCCCTGCAGGAAAGCAATAAGAAACACGGCCACTACTGTCACTGTTTATGATGGGGGGGGGGGGGCATTTTCTGTGTCACATACAACCTGACATTTCCTCATACAGGTCTGTAAAAATCTTTAAGACATTGATGTTTTGTTAATGTGAACTTGTGCATTTTATCTGGACTCTAATTGGCTCTAACTTGTGATGTCACAAATTAAAAAATCCAGAATGGTTTGTTTGTCCGCTTTTTCTTGTTGTGGGGATTTTTTTTTATTCTTACAACTCTTCCATCATAGAGTTTACATGAATGTCAGAACCCGATAGCTTTGGCTCATGGAAGTCGGTGTGCTGCCGCGCTGCATTGAATAAAAGCACAGGAGTTGACATAGGTGAGTGCAGCATTGGAGCTTTGAACATTTGCTGTCAACAGCTGCCAGGTCTCAGGAACATAAAAAAGCATTGGAGCCAGCTTCGCTGCTGCATGTTGCTGTTTCTGACCCATTATGTTTGGAAACTAATACCCCTTTCTCCCTCGGCGCCGTGCTCTACAGGGAAGTGCAGAGAAACATGATAATGCCACCATGGACACTGTGAAGAATGGCAAAAAGTTGAGACCTGTTTGAATTTTCTGCTAGTTTTCAGCACAGGACTGCAGAGAGCCCAAAACATTACAAAATGTGACATGTCCACAGCACTGCCAAAATCATACGGACTCCGTTTGGACCATGTAGCCACCAGAAAGCTCCGCACTTCTCCACCGCCTATTTTCACTCGAGGTATCTTGCGGTGGTTGCAGGATTGTGGCATGTCTTACCACCGCAGACAATGGCCTACATATGTGAAAAAAAATGCTACTCTCCAAATCGCCGGCATCGCCACACGGTGTCACGCTTTGCGCAGAACAGTCCACATTTAAGTTCATATGTTTGAGTTTTCATTTCTCAATGCGCGTTGATTGTCCTTGATGACCAGGAAACACTCAGATCGCAATATTGCTCATTATAAATTCAAATATGACGTCCTCACACAGCCATACAGCAGTACTTCAGTATTTCACAGTACTTCTGTGTTCTTCCATTATTAGCAATGGCATTTATTTATTTAACCTTAGCCCTAAATCATTCAGCACCTTCATATTTCTATCACACGCTGCACATGATGAGATGGTTGTTTTTACAAATCACTTCCAAAGTCTAATCATGGCTCTCAGTAACATCTCTGGAGACTGCGAGAGGTCAGTTCCATTGACAGTAATTATTAGACTGTGGAGCTGCTTTCTTTAAAAAAAAAATCTAAATTACTATGTTAATTTATAATTAACTTAAAAGTAACAGGCTAAAAATTACAGGTTGTCTGCTTCCTGTGTCTGCTGATGTGTGATCAGTGTTGGATTGCCCTCCTTGCAGGTTGTGTGAGACTATCTAGTGTGTTATAGAAGGATTAACCACTGTACTGATTGAGTTTTAAAGGGACACTCTTTGGTCCAATAGGCTACATTATATTACATGCAGCAGCTCTCAGCTCTCTCAGTTGGCTTGTTTTTGTCTTTCTAATTTCATGTTTTTTTGCTAAATGATGAGTTACGCCAAGCGAAACCAACATACAGTCATTCGGATCTAATCAGCATTGGAAAACAAAGCAGCATCCCAGTGAGTGATAGCTTCCAAAGAAGGCACGACGTACTGGATGACATTGCGAGAACCCCTTGCCATGATTGGCTCCTATGAACGGCATAGACAAAATAGAGAGGAGGCAGAAACGCAGCTGCCGAGCCAGTTTCCTAGCTAGGATCAAGAAGTAGCCTCACAGACCACCGCTTCCAAGCCTCGTCCTGGCCAATGTCAGATCCATCGTGCACAAAATCAACGACGTGGAGGTCCTGCTGGCAACCAACAGCTTCACCTGCAACTGCATGATCATGACAGAATCCTGGACATAGCTGTGCAGCTAACAGGACGCACCATGTACCGGTACCACCTGGATCAGAATAGTAACTCCGGTAGGAGCAGAGGGGTGGTATGTGCATACCTGTGAACAATGATTGGTGCAGACAGTCACTGCTCCCCAAATCTTGAGACCCTGAGGATAACCGCCCACCTGTTGTATTTACCAAGAGTAGTGACCATCATGGGTGTTTATGTCCCCCTGGATGCTAAAGTTAGCCTAGCTCTTTGCCATCTCCATGACAACGTCAGTAAGCTACAGTAGGCCCGTCCAGAAGGAGCACACATAATAGCATAATTTAATCAAGCAACCTTAAAAAAGGTACTCCCACAGTTTACTCACTATGTTAAATGTCCCACCAGGGGAAAAAAAAGAAACATCTTAGATCACGTCTACTGTAACATTGCACATGCTTACAGAGCAGTGCCCCAACCACAGATAGGTCAGATCATGTCTCCCTGCACCTTACACAGTACTTGCATACACCCCTGTGAATAGGAAGTCCATCACCACCCTGCCTGAGGAGTCTCTCAGCCACTGACTGGAGTCTGTTTGATAATTCTGCCTGTTATACACAGGCAGAATTATTGTATATAGCTTTCTGCACTGATTCTGTCTCTGTGAAAAAGCAGATTAGGATTTTTGCAAACTACAAGCCATGCATGACTCGCGAGGTTCGACTACTCATCAAACAACGCAACACTGCCTTCAGAGCGGGAGATAAACATCAGTAAAGCACTGCCAGAGCAAATCTCAAGAGGGGGCAGCGTACAAAAGGAAAGTAGAAAGACACCTCAGACGCAATAACCCACAAAAGATGTGGCGGGGAATTTAACAAATCACAAATTATGAAAGTTACAAAACTCAACCTGCATACTTTGACCCCTTATTAGCAGAAGAATGTAATTGTTTTTTTTTTACCCAGTTTGAGGTAAGTAGACCACCAGCTCCCCCTCTAGCCTACACCAGCAACTTACTGACCCCCCAATAACATCAAGTGAGGAGCATACTCAGATCAATGAACCCCAAGAAGGCAGTTGGACCTGATGGAGTAACTGGAAAAGTGCTCAGAGCCTGTGCCTACCAGCTCTCAGGGAACTGGACTAAGATTTTCAACCTCTCCTTGGTCAAAGAACCAACCTTTCAAATGTTTTGGCACATCAAGGCCTGCCTCCCTGCTTCATTTGATCCATGTCAGTTTGCCTACAAGGCAAACCACTCCATCGAGGATGCCATCTGCATTGCCCTGCACACCACGCTGAGCCACCTAGAACACCCTGGGCTCTATGTTAGGCTACTTTTCATAGACTATCGCTCAGCTTTCAACACCATCATTCTTGACATTTAATCCATAGACTCTTGAACCTCCACTTCCCTCTCTCCACCTGCACCTGGATAAGGGGCTTCCTGTCCAACGGACCACAACAGACTAAACTTGGCCCCCACTTGTCCTCCCCAGTCACACTCATGACTGCCACCCTGCCCACCCTTCTAACCACGTCATAAAACTTGCTGACGATACCACCGTGCTTGGGCTCATCTCTGGAGAAGATGAGACAGCCTACGGAGATGAGGTGCAGCAGGTGACAGCATGGTTTGCAGCAAGCAACTGGTAGCTGAACACTCCAAAGATCAAAGAGGTGATAGCAGACCCCAGAAAGAAAAAAGGAGCTCATGCCCCTCTCTACATCATTGGGGATTGTGTAGAGAGAGGGCCCTCATTTAAATTTCTCGGAGTCCACATCTCACAGGAGCTCTCCTAGTCAACCAACACCACTGTAGCCACCAAGAAGACCCAGCAGCGACTTCACTTTCTACAGATACTCAGGATGAACATCGTCCAACAGGAGCTGCTGGTGTTCTTCCACCGCTGTGCCATCAAGAGCCTCCTAACCTACTGCATTAGTGTGGTATCCTGGGAGCTCAGCAGCCGATAACAGATCCTTGCAGAGGGTTGTGGATATGGCCCAAAAAATCATTGCCTGCCCTCTGCTATCCCTGGAGAAACTCTCAGCCTCCCGATGCCTCACCAGAGCCAGCTCCATTGTCAGAGACCATCCCAATCCAGCTCATCACCATTTTGACCTGTTGTCCTCTGGGAGATGCTTCAGGATAATTAAGCAGTTTCTTCCCCTGGACCATATGGACAACTAACCCTAAATAATGTGCAATACTGTACAATATTGGATGTGCCATATTTTTAATTCTTGCATTCTTAAGATTTTGGTGTTTTATCTTTGGTGTTTAGTGTTATAGATATATATTTACTTAGTTTCGAACAAGCCACATGAGCCATAATTTTGTTGTGCTTGGTACTGTGAATTAATTGCAATGACAACAAAGATTCTATTCTATTCTATTATGTGGGTCCATCACCAAAAATGGACAAATGAGCAACAAATGTAGAAGCCATGTGTTTCTTTGATGATCACATGACAACTGACTCAGCCCAATACTGACTGATCATACAGAGTCATGTACACTACGACTAATAGAAAATGGTTCATCATTCTGCAGCTTCATACTATCTGATATTGGTTATGTTGTGTAAATTTATTTTGCTTTCAATTCACATTTACGTTTCTATTGTTACTGGATTGTATTGTATTTGTCAAAAAAATGAATAGAAACCAGATTCATCAATAGTTCTGTCAATTGGCCTGTGAAGCGAAAGGTTCTTTTTTCCTACATCACATGAACACAACACAATAGCTGTATGCAGCACCTAATCAGAGCAGCCCCCCCCCCCCCTTCATCAGGCTGATGAAAAGCCACTGACATACTGTAAATAGCCCCCCGACATGCTGAATGCTGACACAGAAGTAACTTATGAGTTATTTCCTCCTGTCTCACATATTAGGCAAATTGCAGTGACTTCAGACGGAAGCAGTGATGTTCTCTGCTGATGGGGGGGGGGGGGGGGGGGGGGGGGGGGGGGGGGGGGGGGGGGGGGGGGGGGGGGGGGGGGGGGGGGGGGGGGG
>JAQQAE010007771.1:0-11412 GCA_029823295.1 Pseudamia nigra | reverse complement strand
GTCTGTACATATAACTGGACCAAGTGACCATGACATCATCCATTAGTTTGTGAAGGATTGTTTTGAGGTCAATCAGGTTGTCACTTCCTGGATGGCATATTGGAGCCAAAATCAGGATGTGACCATATTTGGATGAACGGCAGCAGGGTTCATGCCAGGGGACTCATGGGAAGCTAATAAAACTGCTGCGGTAAAACTTCACCACACAGTGTCAAACAAAGTCATGTTACCGTGTTGTTAGTGTAAACACTTACCCAATACCCACAGCTGCGCTTGAGTGTATGCCATGTATAACTACAGTATGAACATATTCAATAAATAGAGGATACGAAGGTCGGAATTGGTCCGACTTCATGAGCAAGCTATTGCTATAGCGACATGTCAATCAAACCCCAGCACAGCTGTGATTTGTTGGATTATTTGCTGTAATATTTTAATAATGGAGCAAAAAGTTAAAGATGGATCATCACGTTACTTATTAAGAGGATCCAAATAAAATGTTTGAGACCATGATGACTCATGAAAAAAAATTATTGGCTTAGTATTTTCAGATAAAATCACATGTGTCAATGGGGAAAAAGCTTCTTGGAGCCGGACGATCAGTTCCCCAGTGGCCAAACAGTGGAATTACAACTTAAAGTTACTTCCGCATTGGCCTCATTGAACAGCTCCGGTCATTGCCCCTTGATCTGGAAGTCGTACTCTGCACAGGTGGTCAGTGTCCACAAATCAGAATCAGAATGTTCTTTATTGCCAAGCATGCATACACATACAAGGAATTTTACTTGACATTAAGGTGTGCTCATGTTGAAGCGCTCCAAAATGATGCGGCAGCTGAAAGGCTGGGGAAAAGGGGGGGGGGGGATACACTAGGAAGAGAGAGAAAAAAACACAGTTTCCAGAATTGGGTTCAAAAGTGAGCAAAATTATGGACATGTAGAAAAAACCCTCTTTTTGCACATTTAGCAGACAGTTTCTACATATTAGACAAAGCAAGGTCAGAGTGAGTCGGTGTGTGTTCGTAAAATGTGCATATGATCAATGGATGCATTGTGTGTTATCAGTTCTGATAGAAGGTCAAGAATCCTTTCTCAGTACAAATTGTCCAGATGTTAAGTTCCATGGTGGTTAAAAGTTCATCGAAAAGTTCACCTTGACATCAGTCAGGAATCCTCTCCCCAATGCAGTCGTCAGATGTTAAGTTCCATGATGCCCCACCATGGCGGCAACATGTCCATTAGAAAGTTCAGCCTGTCCCCCATCAGAATGTTCATGAAAAGCGGGGGAGGATAACAAGCATCACATTCTCCAAGCAGCGTCTACTCCAGGGTGAAAGATTACACACAGCCTGTTCAAGGCCGTGAAAGGGATCTGAAAGACAAAACAAAGATAAGACAGAGGCAGAAAGAATTTACTCCTCATACCCAATTTATATTTCCTTTTTTACCAGATCCCAAAAGTCAATCCTATGAAGAGACCCCGGCACACCTGTGATGTAACCCACTCTTCGGTTTAACTCAGAAATCGTCCGTGTTGTGCTGCCGGTTCTCTTCCCACCTTCTTGATTTGGAGACAAAAGCTTTGCTGGGCTTTACAGCTTTTCCATTGCTCTTTGAAATAACAGGAAAACACCCAAGCCAAACAGCAGAAATCGTGTTATTGTGGTTCCAAATAGATAGATGTCAAACATCCTCAGTGGACAGCGTCTCCAAAAACACATAATGTCCAGCAGCCGCTGTCCTCTGAGGACTCACGGGTTCTCCTCAACCCGTCCTCCTGTATGTCAATTTAATTGAGGTCCAGCTGGTCAATCCCATGTTGAGTTTTTGTTTTTAGGGGGAGACTCCGGCAGAGAATGAGCACAAAAACACACACACACAGATGTAGCAAGCAGGGAAAACGGGGACGGGAGCAGATAGAAATGCGTCCGTTCGCTCTGGAAGCCAAAAGAAGCTCGACTTCATTTTCTTCTTCATTAACGCAGTGAAGTAGTTTCATTTCTTCCTTCAGACAGGGCTGTTGTTACTTAAATTCAGTTTCCTTTTTTCACTCTTTCACTCTCGTTTTCTGTTTGGTCATTGTTGGCCTTGACCTGTCTGTCATCTCTGCCGGGTCTCCGTGGGTCTGTTCTCAGTTGCTGTGGAGATACTTTGGGTAGGCTGCGTCATTTATGGCAGAAGATAAATGAGAGAAATTTTGCAAGGTGCCAATTTGTACATACTTTGATTGGTTTGTTCATTATTTGTTTTTTTTTCCTTTGCTAATTTTGATCAATTTATGTTCAGTTTTCAAAATCTTAGTGCCTATATCAAGCTTCAGTCTTATACAGTACATATTATCTTTTACACCTAATATGCTATAATGTAGACTCTCGGATTCAGGAGGAGCAGAGTGGTTTTTGTCCTGGTCGTGGAACAGTGGACCAGCTCTACGCTCTCAGCAGGGTCCTTGAGGGTTCATGGGAGGTCGCCCAACCAGTCTACATGTGTTTCGTGGATTTGGAGAAGGCATTCGACTGTGTCCCTCGGGGAATTCTGTGGGGAGTGCTCCAGGAATATGGGGTGCCGGACGCACTGATTAGGGTTGTTCGGTCCCTGCATGACCGGTGCCAGAGTCCGGTCCGCATTGTCAGCAGTAAGTCGGACTCGTTTCCAGTGAGGGTTGGACTCCGCCAGGGCTGCTCTTTGTCACTGATTCTGGTCATAATTTTTATGGACCGAATTTCTTGGCACAGCCAGGGTGTCAAGGGGGTCCAGTTTGGTGACCTCAGGAATAGATCTGTGCTTTTTGTAGATGATGTGGTTCTGTTGGATTCATCATGCCATGACCTACAGCTTTCACTGGAGCAGTTTGCGACCAAATGTGAAGTGGCTGGGATGAGAATCAGCACCTCCAAATCTGAGACCATGGTCCTCAGCCGGAAAAGGGTGGAGTGCTCCCTCCGGGTCAGGGATGAGGTCCTGCCTCAAGTGGAGGAGTTCAAGTATCTTGGAGTCTTGTTTACGTGTGAGGGACGGATGGAACGGGAGATTGGCAGGCAGATCGGTGCGGCATCCGCAGTGATGCGGACTCTTTATCGGTCTGTCGTGGTGAAGAAGGAGCTGAGCCAAAAGGCGAAGCTCTCGATTTACCGGTCAATCTACGTTCCTAGCTTCACCTATGGTCATGAGCTTTGGGTCATGACCGAAAGAACAACCCTAGCCTCCCTGGGGAGGTGTTCCGGGCACATCCCACTGGGAGGAGGCCCCAGGGAAGGCCCAGGACACGCTGGAGGGACCATGTCTCTCGGATGGCCTGGGATCGCCTCGGGGTACCCCCAGAATAGCTGGATGATGCAGCTGCGGACAGAGAAGTCTGGGCTTCCCTGCTCAAGCTGCTGCCCCCGCGACCCCCGACCCCACGGAGAAGCAGTAGAAGATGGATGGATGGATGGATGGATGCAATAATGTGTGACTTCATTGTCTGTAAAAAGGTGCTATGTGTGTTTATATTACGTTTTGTAACTTTGGATTCAAATGAAGCACCGGATTTATCTTTTGGGTCTTGAGCTGAAATTTGAAAACATTGCATACTGCAATACATATATTTGTGTGCATTTTCTTGTTTTCACTTTGGTGTATTTCACATGCATACAAGTATCTGTATGTGTTTGTGTTCTTTAGTACATCAGGTGGTGGTCCTGGGTCTCTTCCTGTCTGTGCTCTTCTCTCTGTATCTGGTTCCTCTGGGAATGTATTCCCCCTGCATCAAAGAGGCAGGAACACTGGGACCTGCACCAACCCTCATTGGCCACAGAGGGGCGCCAATGGTGAGACACCCCCAAGAGTTGAAATGGTGCAGTGTGTAGGTTTTAGTGGCATCTAGTGGTGGTAAAATGTAAAGTCCCTCACCAGAGTCAGTGTTTGGATTGTTTGTTCTAATCTGCTGTACTTTTATAGTTTTAGCGTCTTATTCTAAGGCAACAGAAACACAACATTCTTATTCTCAGGCAAGAACGAAAATGTACATATTTCGGTCTTTTTCTGAAAATAGATTCTTTGAAATGCTGCACAGTGCACCTTTAAGTCTGTTTCACATCATTTTACCAGTTCTCAGCAATTTATTTATCATCTTACATTAACTTACATGTCCTGAAGAACTTTGGACTTTAATAGAAACTGACAAACTGTATATAAAGGTTAAAATAATGATAATATTTGTCTTTATTTTTTTTGTTCTGCCTCAGCGAGTAGTTCTATCGCACCAATAAGAAGTTGAAAGCTTCAGTGAAATACCAGAGAAATGTATTTGGTTTGTACATTTGTGGCTATGTGTACATGTTTACATACACTGTTGATTCTTAATGTTTTGTGACATTTTGTGTAGCTGGCTCCAGAAAATACTGTGATGTCATTTGAGAGGGCAGTGGAAGCTGGAGGAGCAGGGCTGGAAACAGATGTCACCATCAGGTAAGTATAAGGGTGTCTGGTCAGTAAAACCAGGGTGGCCAGACACCCTAAAACACATGGGACAATTCAGAAGCAGTGTTGTAATACCCAGAAGTGGTCTTTCTCATGAGGCTGAGAATATTTGTTTAAGGTCTTGGTCTTGTGTCCATCTCATCTGTAATTTTTCTTCGTCTTTCTTGAGCCCCAAACACAAAGAACTCAGGATTTTTTGGCACCATATCTGTAGGAATATCACTACATTTCCAGTGCATCTTCTGATGTTCTTATCAGCATCGCTGTGGTTCTGAAAACGCTAAGCTTTCCACAGGAGGAGCCATCTCAACCCGAATGCACATCAGTCTAGTGATATTTGAAAAATATTATCATAGATGTAGTGTGGTCAATGTTTTGTTGCTATGCAACTAGTCCAAACATGTCTGATGTCTTTACTAAATATGTTTTTTCTAGACAGATTTGACCAATCAGGATGCTTGATATATTGTTGGAAAACTCAGAATCTATAGAAAGTGATGGTGTTGGACACATCAACGGTGTGTTTGAGTTTGTCCAATCAGATGTGGAAAAATACAGAAGCATGTGCTGTGACGCTTGTTCCTGTCTATGTGTGCAGTTTCTTTATGTCAGCCATCATGGTCCGGAATGATCTGGAATGTTGAGTGATTCTGTTGTTGGTGGAACAATATCAAATGGATTTAACATAATGTGGAGTTTTATTCACATTGGATCAATTTTGATGAGAAACATCAAAGGTAAGATGAACTTTGTTTTCATCGCTCGGTTTTGTTGATGTGATTTTTCTGTATAGTTTGTCTGTTTGCTGTGTGGTGTTGAAAGTTATACACATACAGTATGTTATATACATAAGTTATATACTGCTGGATTCAGCTCGACGTGAGCTTTCATTGAGTGTGTTACAATATCGATTCACGTTTGGTTTATGAAGCACAGTATGAGAAAAAGCAAAGATTCGGTGGAGTTGTTATCTTTGGACTCTTTCAATTCAATTCAGTTCTATTTGTATAGTGCCAATCATAATCACTGATTATCTCCAGGCGCTTCACAATTTGTACATAATGGCTTGTTGTGTGGGGCTGTGGTTTGTTGATCTGAAATTGGTTTAGATACATTTTTAGCTGAGATTCTGACGATTACGGGGGTGTATAGGATATGTGGTTTTATTCATTGATGAGAAGGCAGGAGCCGTGAGTGTCGGTAAAATTAGACTTTGCCCCCGGATACGGGACAAACTGTGGGGTAGAAAATGAACCTGATGAACTAATTATGATGAGGTTTGAATTAAATTCTCAAGTTGTTTAATTAAACTGGCATATTTTGTCACTGCTCAAATGATCTGTAGATGACACAGTTGAAAATGAACTAATGCTGGCTCTCTGTACTACTGATAATTATCATGATCAAATGCTGTTGAGGAGATTAATGCTAATCCATTTAACAGTTTGGCAGTGTGTTTCGGAATGTCTCTCTGACAGCAACTAGGGGATTAACTGCTACTTTTTTTCTAATCCCATACTGCACATGACCTCATATGAACTCACTGAATGTGTAAGCTTCATCCTGTGTGTAAGACTGAGTGGTCTTATGTATGTCTGCACAAAGTATTGTGTTTGTGCAACAGCTCTGGAAGTGTCAGTGGGTGGTAAATACTGTATATTGACTTATTTATGAGCATCAATCATATGACATTTTTAGTTAAATATTTATGATAAAATGTGCAAGATTGGACAGAGATTAAATAACTTAAATTGCCCATGACATCCTCATTGCAGCAATTTTTATTTCAATCTTCGGTCCTCCTAGATTAGATTTGCACCTATCATTGCTCAAAATAGTGTGTAGTTATTTCAGCATGATAACACAATTTTATAAGTGGTGAACTCTCTTCATGAAATGAGTGAATTTGCTTTATCTGGAGTTTCCAGGTGAAGAGGTAGACTTTTTGTAAAAAAAAAAAAACACAACGCTGGTGGGGCTGGTGTCAAATACAAACTTGCATGACTCCACTGCAAGAAACAAACTGAAGGCGAGCCGATTGTACCCTGCTCCGGCACAGTATGTCCCGCTGGGGCTGCTGGCGCCAGCCGACGTTCGATCCGCTGCACTTGAAATCAGCGAAACAGAGCTGCGGATTACAACTTTGTACTTACATGCTGTGTGATTATCATGAGTGAAACTGGGCTAAAGCCATATTGCGTTGTTTGTTGTTGTATCTCTACTCTTTTTTTTTTTTTTTTGTCTCTCCTCTGTCCACTAACCCCAACCGGTCGAGGCAGGTGGCTGCCTACCCTGAGCCGCTGGTTCTACTGGAGTTTTTTCACTTCCCTGAAAGGAAATTTTTCCTCCCCCCTCTAACCCTTGGCTTGCTCTCGGTGGTTCTGTTGGTTTACTCTCTCTATAGTCTTGAAGCCTCAAATTGTGAAGCGCCTAGAGATAATCAGCGATTATGATTGGCGCTATACAAATAAAATTGAATTGAATTAAAGCGACGAGGACACACCATTCACGAGACTGTGGGTTTGGTACCACTGTTTACGCTCTGTCACAGGCTAATGCTAGCTTAGCATTTTGTCACCTCTATACACCTTTTTACATTCTCCTCTATACAGCTGTTTATAGTCTCCAAGAGGCTAGCGCTAGCTTAGCCTTTAGCTACCTCTGTATGACTGGTTATGCTCTCCCCATGGCTAGCACAGGGCTCTGCAACCTATTCAATCTAAAGAGCCATTTGTGGAGAGAAAGAAATAAAATGTATGCGTCGAGAGCTGCAAAAAAATATCTTAACCATTTCTGTAGCACATTTTGAAAACAATTTGTTTATTATTTCATTCTTTTCTGTTCATCTCATTGGTTCACTGATGGTCCATATGTTGTATAGATTATTTTGTTCATTTCTTTGTCGCTTTTGGAGATTTTGTGTTGATTTTCCCCATTATTCACATTCATTTTTTTAAAATTTGTGGATAATTTTGTTCACTTTTGTGACATTTATTCATTATTTAGGTCGTTTTTTAGAATATTTTGTTAGTTTTTATTCATTTTCATTTAGCAAAATCTATTATTTGTCATTTCTGTGATATTTTTCTGATTGTTTTGTGGATCATTTTGTGTTAATCTTGTTCGTTATTTTTCTTTCTATTTGGTCATTTTCTTATTTTTGCTCAAGTAAATGAACAAAATTTTTTGGTTGTATTAATTGTTTTGTTCATGTTTGATAATTTTTATTAGTTACATATTGATCGGTTTCATGATCTTGATTGTTTGTTCCATTTTGTTCATTTCCTTCAGTTTTGTATATTATTTGTAATTAGGGGCCATTTGTTGATTTAGGGCTTATTTTTCTCATTTTGATTTATTATAATATGTTACCTCCATCAGCGGACAAAGCCACAGGAGCGACTGGGGAGGGGCTAAAGAGCCACTGGGGAGGGGTTAAAGAGCCACATGTGGCTCCAGAGCCACAGGTTGCACACCCCTGGGCGAGCACTAGCTTAGCCTTTATTCATTGCCGCTGCAGTGAGAAAGGCCACATAGGGATGTCCTGTCTTATTTAAACATCTTAGTGAGAATAGTTGAAAAAAAGTCTTGCACCCGAGCATTTGCGACACTTGGGTATGAGATTTGCTTAAGATGAGATTTTTCCTTTGCAACATGGTAGAAAAACATGAAAAAACAGAAAAGCATTTTAACTAAATAAATTAAACATTTCATACAATTTTTTATATGGACACAAAGCACCAAGAAATCCATTATGATGTACTGTAAGTACAACAGGTTTTACACATACAGTATGAAATATGGTATTTTTCTATGGAATGAAAACAGAAATGCAGTTAGATAGAAAATGTAGGTGCCATGTCATGGACCACTGACATTTGAGTTTTTTTGACATCTGGTTTTGTCTCACTCGCTCCTTTTCTGTGTGTTTTCTGTGTCTGACAGTTACGATGGGGTTCCCTTCCTGATGCATGACATCACTCTGAAGAGAACCACTAACGTCGCAGATGTCTTTCCAAACCAAACTCACCAGGACGCTTCCTTGTTCACCTGGGCTGAACTTCAGCAGCTGAACGCCGGCGAGTGGTTCTTATCAGTGAGTGTCATCAGGTCTTCATTTACTACACACATATACAGTATGTATTCATGTAGCAAAAGTCATGTATCAAATCAACACAAAATGATGACAATCAAACAACTTAACAGAGCATGGAATTGATCGAAATGAGAAAAAGGCAACTAGATTGTAGTCAGGCTAAAACACTGTGTCTTTTAAGGACGCATCTCTTTAGAGGAATGACGCCGTTATCGGACTCTCTACAAACAACACATTTACACGTGGTGAACAATGTCAGGACAAGATTTGGATCAAATTATACAAATAGCAGCTGAGGACTTTCACCAGGATGACCACACAGCAGACATGCTGGATAATGAAGATGGCAAAGACAGACCTCAGAAGAAAAAGAGAAAATTAATCAACAGCTGAGAAAGTAACAACAACCCAGATATAGCTTTTATTAAGAACTTCTTGATCTTGTTTACTGCATCAGTCAACCAGCGCCTGGAGGGACTTGAATCACAATTACAGTCTTAGATGTGACATGCAAGGCCCTTGGACGTAAACTGGACAGCATGGTCCTCGGTGCCCAGAGTCCTATTCAGGTCCCCAGGGAAGCAGGATCCCCTCAGGAGGCCACACAAACTTGGAACAAAGTGCGACGTGTTGTTCTGCAAACAAATAGAGTAGTGGGCAACTGAAGGGATGAAGCCAGGAAGACAGTCCACTGGAGAACCTGCTCAGCAATGCTGTGATGAGAAGGTGGCATTATCAACGTATAAGTGAAGATGGACAAGTCCAGGTGATTCCTCAAGGTCAGCTGTACATCGCCCAGGTGCCACAAGACGAGGAGGTGCAGATCACACAGAACAGCATGGGAAATATTCAGATTCATCAGGTGCATGTTGGTGAAGATGGACAGGTGCTGCGTAGAGCCCAGCTGATAGCGGTAGCATCAGTTAATGGAGGGGCCACAGCAGTAGAGGGCTCTTCCGTTCCTCCTGACATCCAAGTGCAGTACGTCCAAGTGCCCCTATTGCAGATCACACTGTACAGGCTGCTGAACTGGCCCCATCACTGCACACAGACATGGAGGTGAAGGAAGCCATCCACGGTGCCATCCAGGGTGAAAATGGAGAGGTGGTACAGATTGTCACCTCTGTTGTTACCTGAAAGTCCATTTGGTAGCGTACAGCCCAGAATCTTACAGTATTGCCAGACAATGGAGATATAAGAGGGCAACAAATGCATACAGTTTGACCCCTGGGAAAGCCTCTTCAGGTCCCTGATGAAACAGAGGAAACATGCAGTCCTTTTTGTTTTCCCTGCAAAATGCTTATTTTGTTGCCAAACAGATGTTGCAATGTGGAAATATTCAGAGAAGTTGACAAGACCACGATTCTCCAAATGCAACTGTGATCTTTCTGGTGTTTTCTTCCCCTGAAAGACCCGGCACATCACAGAATCCACTGTGGGATTCTTCTCTATCCACGGAGGGTGTTGCTTATGCAGGCCACCCTATCAGCACACACACACATTTTCTTCATGTTTGGAAAATAATGGAGCTATTTGGAGTTAAGTATTTTGGCTGACCCTGAAACCCCTGTGAGGGTTTGTAAAACCCCTGAATCCCACCTCAAACAGTCAGTACTATGCTCATTTTTTTGTTGTGGTGCAGTGGAAAGTAGATTTACCTGAGGACAGCGACTCTCAGCGGTGATTCATTTGACTTCCTGTCACTATGATTCATTCCTTACATACTGTCTCCCGGGTATGAGCCTCCAAACCTTTATTAGCCTCCTAACCTGAGACAGAGGTCCTCCTACCCTGAGGCAGACGTCCTCCTACCCTGAGACAGACGTCCTCCTACCCTGAGACAGACGTCCTCTACCTTGAGACAGACGTCCTCCTACCCTGAGACAGACGTCCTCTACCCTGAGACAGAGGTCCTCCTCCCCTGAGACAGAGGTCCTCCTACCCTGAGACAGAGGTCTTCCTCCCCTGAGACAGAGGTCCTCCTACCCTGAGACAGAGGTCTTCCTCCCCTGAGGCAGAGGTCCTCCTACCCTGAGCTGCTGTTTATGCTGGAGGTTTTTTTCTTCCGTTAAAGGAAGTTTTTCCTCCCCCTTCATCCTCGTCTTGCTCTCGGTGGTTATGTTGGGTTTACTCTGTATCGTCGTGAGGTGTGGGCCTTGAATTGAGAATCATCTAGAGATCACCTTTGATTACGATTGGTACCAGACAAATAAAACTGAATTGAATTGAGGGCTGGTCAATGAAGTGATAATTATTATTATTGTGATATATTTTATCCATAAGTGAAATTAATAAAAGAAGCAATGAATCGAGACTTTGTGTTGTTTGTTGTTTTCAATTTGTTGCATCTTGTATGATACAGCGAACATGTCAGCATTGTGTAAAACACAGACCGGTCTCTTGCAGAGGGATCCGTTTGGTACCACATCCTCCCTGTCCGAGGCAGACCGTTCCCGGGCCCGGAACCAGTCTGTCCCCTCCCTAGCTCAGTTCCTGCAGGTGGCAGCACGGACCTACAGACTGGTGTTGTTTGACCTGCGTCGACCACCGTACGGACACCCCTACAGTCAGACGTACATCAACACCACTTTACAGGTGGTGCAGGCTCACATCAACTCCTCCCAGGTGATGACCTCAACCACAAAACCCAGTTCCAGTTGTGCAAAATGTAAATAAAACAGAATACAATGATTTGCAAGTCCTTCCAACCTATTTTCAGTTGAGTACACAACAAAGGCACAATATTTAATGTTCAAACTGATAAATAGGGATGGGCAAATGAAGCTTCATGAAGCTTCCACAGGGTTCATCTGATTGTGCCAGAAAATGAACCAATGTTTCGGGGCTTTGAAACAC
>JAQQAE010007770.1:0-15645 GCA_029823295.1 Pseudamia nigra | reverse complement strand
GCGGCTCAGGGTAGGCGGCCATCTGCCTCGACCGGTTGGGGTTAGTGGACAGAGGAGAGACAAAAGAAAAGAGTAACGATAGAACAACAAACAACACAGACACTGTGTGACGTCCACAGACACTGGAACGGTCCAGAACCAGCAAACACACAACAAGGACATCAGGAGACCGAGCAACCTAAAGACCTAGGGCAAACAAATGAACAAGCCTTAATTCCTTGGGTATGACTGACCGATTCAGGACTGCTCTAGGTTATTAAAGCTGTCAATCACCCATTATTTTGTAACCCAAATCTGCCAGTTCAAATTCACATAAAATTACCAAAGTTATCTTTATCATTTATTGGATGTGTATTTTAGGTTGCACAGAAAGCCTGCCGTCGTCCCAGAACCGGCCACACGGGTCAGTCGTTAACTTAAGGTTACATTTTAAAGTTAAGCAATTTCAGGCAGTGTTAAAGTTAAAGCCACCCCATAAGGATGTTTATTAGTTTATTAAGTGTTACATGGAGGTGACAGGGTGGTTACTGCACCACAACCAAGGCCAGGGTCTGCTACACAGGACCCTGCAGTTTTAGCCCAACTCCATGTGTTTATTGTGTTTCATGCTTTGTGTTTTCCTCTGTTTTCTGTCCCTCATCCGAACCTCCAAGGGTAGGAACAAATCACATCATATGGGTGGTCTTGTTGGCCAAAGAGTAATTTGAAAAAGGTGGGATATACAATATACTGCATCCATCCATTGGGGTTTAAATTTTAAGTGGTCTCACAATGTTTCTTGTCATGGAAAGTTTATGCCCTTTACAAAATAAAACATGCTCTATGGATACTGAGTTGTGAAAAAAGTGCTCTTTTCCTTTTGCCCCTGTTCGCAGATAAATTCTATATTTCATCATGCTGCTGCAGATGACATTCACAAAGGAATTTACCAACTTGCGAGTTGGTTGACCCAGGCAACTGGCTCTGCATGCACGATTTTCAGGTTCTAGTTTAGACCACACTGCACTTCACCAGTGGGTGTAGCAAAAGCAGTTTGCATGACAGTTCACATTTTAACTTCAAGTCCCACGCTTGCTGCACTGTTTTGTTTTGTTGACAAGTTGGACTCAAGTGGCTCTTAAAGATTATTGCAAAGCTACAGTGTTCCAAATTGCATAGCCAAGTGCTGGGAGATTATTAACAAAGATGTAGCCCTTTTGCAGTTCAGTGTGTGAGTAGCAGCATCAGTTGGCACAGAGCCACAGCATATGAATAGATTAATGATGATGCATGGGAAGCTTGTAAGTCTGATTTTTCAATTTTTTTCACTTGAATAGGAAGTTTACATTGCCTTCAGCGTGCTGCGCAAGTTCTGTAATCCTCAGAGTCATTACAAACCCACTTAAAAATGTTAAAGCATTGGGAAAATCAATTGGCAATGGGCTTAGTTCTCAGCTGCAGAAAAGCTTGCATTTTGGAAATCCATAGAACCATCTGTAAGCACCATTACAGAAGCGAGTGTATGTGTCCTGCCCAGCTAAGTGAGTGAGTGACTGATTAAGTGACCTGTCGCTGAGTTAAGTCTAAGAAATCCTGCTGCTATGACTGACATGTTGACAGCTCTGCAAATGAAATCCTGCATTTCACTGCCAACAAGCTACTCCGGCTACACTTGGCCCTATTCTCTGAGATTTGCATATTATACACAGACACATACCCACATGTGCACTTCGTCAGTGCCGAATAGATAAGCAGACAACAAAACACGTTAACAGTCACTCGTGGGGATAAACCTCCCCCCACCCCCTTCCCTGCTTCCTACACAACACACAAACATACTCACACATGTCAGTAATATTTCTCCTTGCTCTACAAAGCAGCACAGTGTGGCCTGGTTATGTTATTACCGTAGCAACAAGCTGCCTTATATCTGTAGCTGAGCTAAGCTGCATGTGTTGATATGTGTCTGTGAGAGACGAAACCAGAACCAAAGTGAAAACAGAAGGGAAAAAAATATATATATAGGGAAGGGTTTATTCTGCAGCAAATAACAAAAGGTAAGTATGTAGGTGTGTGCTAATCTGTACATTTTAGCCTTGTGTGTTAATTTGTAGTATAAACCTGGATTAGGGTGGTGTGCAGCACCTAGGCCCATTGTGATCTGTATATGTGTTGCTATTCACACTGCAAATATTGGATTACATTCATATAGCAGCAGCTCAATAGCTCTGGTGCTTGGGGCTTACTGTAATTGTTGCAGTTATGGTTAATTAGCGTGCTAACACTGAGGATACAATCTTGAATCAATTGAGGGTGGAAACAGTGTACAAATGCTCTTGACCCACAGGTGCCTTCAAATAAAAAGGGAACATTTACAGGATTGGGGAGCTGATACGTGAGCTGTCATATGTAGCATTTTAGCTTCAATAATTCAATACCAGCCTTATTTTAAGGCTAGAATAATAGTGTAATTACTTTAACAAGGAAGATCATCTTTGAGGAGACTGGCAGCTTCCACTGTCTCACTGAATTATACATTGTTTGCCAATGAGAAGGATTTGGCAAGAAATTGCATTGTTTCACTGTGTGGAAATGGAAATGAATTCAGCACTTGCGGCTCAAATGAAGGAAAAGCTTAAAGACTTTCTGGCACAAGCAGATGGTTTTAGTGAAAGACAGAGAGAAGAGTCACTCTTGAACATTTTATCCCATTTAAGTAAAAATATGCCTGGCAAAAGGACGGTGAGCAGGACACAAGAGGAGATTGAGAATGCTTTTGAATGTGAACAAGCACTAGCAGTAATGCCGGCAGCACACTCAGAGAGTCCTTTTTCTTCACTGTGATATCATTTTCTTGATAGTAATTACAGATGTCATTTTAAGCCTCACAAAGATTCAGGCCAAGTATATAAGGGTAATTGGATACCTCTTTTCAACTTGTTAATACGTACACATGTCAAAATTTAAAACCACTGGAAGTTTTAACATCCCTGAAAATTAGCATTCAAGAGGTAAATAAATACTAAAGCAGTGAAGCTAACTCCATTGTAATCACTCATAAGCTGTTTTATTCATCAAGATTTCATCATTTTTCATCATTCAATTTTCACTAACTAATACCATTTAATTTTTCATTACATTTGGGAATGGCAAGATTCAGTACTACTCAGTCTGTCTGAGTCAGTTCAACTCGGCAGGTGAGCAGAGCTGTCATACAGACAGGTCAATCAACATCCATTACAGCAGAGATTCTCCAGACTAATTGCCATATCTTAACAAGAAATCATGCGACAGCCATTCCCCTGCCTAGTTTTGGGTAACACTAATTATAAGAAAGATTCTCATGAAATTGCAATATACTTATTTTCGAAGACAAACAAAACTAGACATTTCCCACCATATGGGCGTGACATATGACTGTAGTAGCTTTGACAGTATGTCAAAGTAGTTTTGTTGCAGAAATTGATGATGTAACCTAATTAATATGAAGGGTTATGTAATGTACATACTGTACATAATGAACTTTGCATATATGACCTTTAACATGACCTTGACCTTTTTCCTTGAAGGTCACAATGTATTTTTGAGCGAACAATAAGCCAGGGGTAAATCTAATCCTCTAATAGTTTTGCTACTGTGGGACAAAATTGTTTTTTGTAGTTAATGCTGTGATCTGATTAATATGTAAATTAGGTGGTTGTTCTCCTAATAATGCTTCTGTTCACCCTGGTTACCCATGTGTTAACTAAAGTGTTAGTGATTATGAGGATTCACAATAAAAATGTATTGCACTTGATATTTTTGGACAGAAGTCCAATGTAGCTCTATGGGAAACAGGGTTTTTTGAGTCAGATGCCCAAGTGGCTGTCTGTGGTATGACAAATTTAATGTATTTCCACTTTGACCTTGTTGGACAGCCCTGGCCCTTGCCCACTGATATAGCTTGTACACCAAAAGTACTCATTAATAAAAAGAAATCCCAGCCTCTTGTGAGAAGCTAGACTTGAACATTTTGGACATATAACTGATAGCTAACTAATGCCACACTGATTCTTTGTACTCTGATAGCATTAGTTTTAAAGGTTCCACATCCTTTGGGGTTTGTATGAATTCTTTGATTCAAAATAATAGCTGACAACACTGAGCATGTGCAGTGTTGTCTGTCCTGAGAAAAAGTGTCCAAGAAAAACAAGCCATTTTGAATGCTGTCACTTGTGTCATTACAATCAAGTGGATTAGTCCCAGCCAACACAAGGCACTAGAATTTTACATTTTTATTTTTGGTTTTATTTTAAATTGAAATTTGAAAGTTTCAACCACACATAGACCATGCATAGGTAATTATTCAGTGTTTACAATTGCCTCTATCCAGATATTTTCCGATTAAGTCAAGAGTTATGATAACTCCAAGTGGCAGTGTTATTTCAAATCAGTTCAATTCAGTTGTGTTTATATAGTGCCAATCATAATCCAAGACCATCTCTAGATGCTTAACAATTCAAGGCCACAGCCTCAAAAGATTATATGGAGAATAGACCCAACATAACCTCTGAGAGCAAGTCTAGCAGGAGGAAAAACATCCTCTAAGTGCCTCGACCAATTGGGGTTAGTGGACAAAGGAGAGACAAAACAAAAGGGCAGCGATAGAGCAACAAAAACAACATGGACACTGGACTTTACAGGCAAAACACTGGAAGATATAAAGAAGTCCTGGAAAAGTAAGGGAAAATCTAATTAATCCTGTATTATGCCAACATCCTTACAGTAAATATATATTCAAATAGATACGTATAAGCTGCCTATAAGTGTTACCATATGGGACCTTTAAAAGTTGCCACGACTAGGTAGCCCCCCCCCCCCCCACACACACACACACACACAGGGTTTCCAGGGGTCTATCTATCCCTTTTCCAGTAAGCTTTCTCAGCACAATGCTCCAGAATTGTCTGTTTTACTTCAACACTGATTCTTCGCCACGTTTTCAAAATCATATACATTGTCTGGGTCTGAACTGACTCAGAAAACAAACAAAATGTAAACAAAGTGTTTCACTTTTACTTATAACACACCTACTGTAGATGTAATTTTATTTCAGTGCAAAATAATGGTATTGATCAGGGAAATTAATCTTGTATCTAACTCTTTGAATTTTATTAATCTTCTATCACTTTCAGAGCTGCAAAAAAAACCCACAACTGCTGGGTTTGCTTCTGCAGTCGTCTTGATATTAGGTATATCTGCAGTAGAGCCAACCGGAAAGTACAATATCTTGTAAACTACATAAAAAGGATTGCTGACATGTCCAAGTGAAAATTCATGGGAGCTATTCACGTTGAAGCAGCAGATAATGGGAAATGAAGCTGAATCTCCAGAGTGGCTTGCCATTTCAGTTGCTCGGGTATCCCTCCTCTCTAAGCTCTTCCTCTGCTGTCGTTTCCCCTCGCTTTCTCCTTTGTAGAGTCCCTCTATCATCCTCACCAATGCCTTTTCCGTTCTCTGCATGTTTCCTAATTGGCCGTGTCCCTGCCATATCGTCATTACACATATAGCCCCCCCCCCCCATTTTCATGTCCATTCCATCTACTTTACACCATTCCTTCTGTTATTATTTTAATCTCTTATCCTATTTTTCTCCTGTGTCTGTGGCAAGAGGCAACACATACAGTAATTGTAAAGTTGGAATTGTGCTGCATATCTCTGATTTCCCCCTGGGCTGAAAAGTTGTACAGTAGATATGTGTTGAGCTTCAGTGTGAAAGAAATATATAAATAAAAAAATACCCATTTACATAAAAATAGAAATGGTGGATTGTTAAAATCTGGACTAAAGGCTGTCATTTTTCTACGCAACGTAAGCATGCTGTTATGTTCATCGTGTCTGCTTACGACAGCAAAGAAAAAAACATGTTAGTTGTTGGGTAAAATGAAAAAAAAAAGATTAATTCCAACCCCGGTTCTAAAAAAAAAGTTAGGGATGAAATTAAATGTAAAAAACAAACAGAATGATTCATTGCCAGTTAACCAAATTAGTTGTCAAATGCTCCTCCAGTTTTTGATTTGTGACAATTACTTACTTTTAATTACTTTTCAAGCCTGTTGTTGCCCCGTTCCAACTTTTTCGACTTGTATTAGTGGCGTAAAATTCAAAAGGAGCTAACACTTTTCATGAAATGGTAAGATATGTCACTTTCAACATGTTGTTCTATTGGAAATAACATGGGTTTATGAGATTTGCAAATCCTTGCATTCTGTTTTTATTTACATTTTACAGAGCGTGGCAACTTTTTTGGAGTTGAGGTTGTACTTCCCAAATTAAGTTCACATATAAAATCAATCCAGACTTATAATATATGGTTCCTGTAGTATATCAAATATTTTATTAGATTTACTTAACTTTTAGCCTTATCTTAAGTCATTTTATGTACATTTAATCAGTTTTCAAATGATGCTTCTCAGACACAGCAGACAGTGAGGCGCATTAGGCCAGAATTGAAACATCTGTGTATCCCATGGTGTATGAAGCTCTCAGCAGTTTAGTAGCTGCACAGCCCAATTTTCCCAGAGTACTTTACAAGCTCTCAGGCCAAAGAGCCATCTGAGTATAAAATGAGGAATTATCCTTTTAGGGTCCTCCACTGTGAGAATTATTTGGATCTGAAATGGTGTGTTGCCTCTCAGCCCATACGACTCTCTGCGATGCACCAAATGCTTTTGATGCATCAGTCAAAGCAAAAATGATTCCATTACTTTACACTTGAAAAAGGGTTGAGAGCCTCTCAGGTCATTATAGCTCAAGGCTGACTAAGTTGCCTTCATGCAAGATACCAGATATTAGGACTGAAATTACTTGACCTTCTTGGTACAAAAGGCTACACCATCTTTTCTGCTTAGCTACTTCTCAAACCCCGGGGAGCGTGTTGTGGAGCATACAATCTCACCTTAAATGAGTTCCCTTTGCACTTGGGAAGCACATGGATATGTTGGTAAAAGTTCCATTATTTTGTTGCATGCAGTGTGTAAATTGCATAAAATCCCACATGGGGGAAGAAGTAAATATTCTAACTTTGTTTTACAGTGTTAGATGTATCACACTGTAAAACAAACGGGTAAAGTAAACTTTAGTGAAATAAAGTTTACAGCACAATGAGGTGCATAGTGTTCCTGAAATCAAATGTTATGTAAATGCTTTATGGATTTATCTGCCCTTGTCAACTTGTTTATGACACAGGGTAAGTTGAATGGACGGTCCACAGTTTTGTTAGGATTTGAGATTGGTTAGATTTAGAGGGGGTGTTTCTGTTATGAGGTGTGACATGAACCCTATGTGGAAGTTACTGTTACTGCTGCCATTATCGCCCCAACCTCCAATTACTAGTTTGCTTAAAGGTCTAGTGAATGATGTTGGGATACTAGCTAGCAGTCTTTTGTTTGTGGCAGATCGAGCGCAACTTACAACCTCACAGTTGTCAAGCTGGTGTGTTTCTTCTTTTCTTACCTGTACCAGGTAAGAAAAGAAGAAATCAAAGGGAGGAGTCTGCATTTCAGGAATCTGAAATGCAGACTGTGTCTCCTCAATCATCCTGTGGTTAAATAAGGTACACTTGCTAACTGCTGCTATGACTGTTTTCAACCCCGTGCGTGAGTACATGAGTACATGAGCTTGTAAGCTGTGTTTGCTGGCATGTCAGCTGTCCAAATATGAACCACAGACCGTGACAAACCATGAGCTAGGAGTTAAATTCCCAACATTGTCAACTGGATCTTTGCCATGACCTGGTTGACATGAATCTAACACTTAAGAGTTGCTATAGCTGATGTAGACCAACAGACTGAGCTTTTCAGGGCAAGGATGGCCTTACTCAATTCTTTTATCAACCATTTCAGGGCCATTTTACATGCTGATCCATTGTCACTCCATAGTGACACCTACTGACACTTGGTTGTAATCTCAAATTGTCATATACTGATGTGAAGAGCGCTTAATGTCAACCGGCACAAGACAATGCGTTGCCATTTGATAATACGTCACATACTTGCCAGTACAGGGGAACTGAATACTCAGCCATACCTCCCTACCTCTAAGAATGTTGCTTTTACACCAAACCCCTTCATGAAAGTGGTGATGGTGGCAAATTGTAGTATTTACCTGTGGTTGTTTCAGTGTGTGTCTGACTTTCCCTGTTTGACAGTAATAACATTAATAAATACATTTCTACAAAGAAATGTGAAGACCTACCCACACAGAATGAAAGTTGCAATTGCAGTCAACGGTACTATGAACACTGGTTTACAGGGGATGAATACTTATGCAGATCCTTAATTTCCATCATATTGGCTTCTCATCTTAAACATGACATGAAGCACAAAGACTACCTTGTGTTTCTCACAGACTTTCATCTGTTAGACTTTTTCTTTCAACTAGGCCTAGTATGATGTTACAGTGTGCTGGACTTCCTTAGGTGGTCATTCTTACTGTAGCGGTGGCTAAGGGCTATGCTAGCATTAGCCTCCAGAGAAATGTAAACAGGGTGTAGCTTGGGTCACACTCGGCTACAGGAGTAGCTTGGGTAGCAGGGTGGCCCCACAAAGTGCCAACCCATTAATAGTATGTTAAATGTATTAGTAACATTTGTTCAACCTAAATGTGTTTCTTGGAAGAGCGCTCAGAAACACGGAGATACAAAAGCTTGCATTGAACACCAGCCCCCACCAGACTTCTACAGTATTATTTAGACAATAAAACGACCTAGCTAAACTCCTCCCTTTGCCCCGGAAATTCCACGTAAGGCAAATCCATTCGTTTCAGAAAGAAGCTCCCTGTTGGTAACCTTGTGTTTTTGGTCTGAAATAATCACAGACTATGTTGAGTCATGATGTGTGCAAAACTAATCTAGAGGTATTCAAGATTAAAATTAAATCACTACAAATGAGTATGCCATGGGCACTTTAATAATATCATCATGCAACTATTTATATTCTTTATTCTTTGTATTACTGCAAAACCATACTTTAACATCTGTGACACATCAAAGTAGCTATTTCTTCAGAGTTGTGTGATAACTCATTATTGAGTGATTTCAAGTAAAGACATTACAAATAGGTCCAAGTCTTATTACTGAAAAAATATTAGGTTTGAAGTGTTAATTTACTGCAACTAAATTGCAGACCATGCCTTCTGTTGTGCAGGAAATATGCTAAATGGACTAAAAAGCTATTCAAACATAAGAAGGCCTCCGTTCCAGTGTCTTCTGCAGTCTTCAGGGATACAAACAGATTCCGTAGTCATGGTAGAAGCGTTTGTGAAAAGCTGCTAAATCTCCTTTTGAGGGCTGAAGCACATGGCTTTTGTAAAGTGGAATAATTACACTGCTGTCATTGTTGAGTTGCTACAGGCACAGTTTTGAAGGAAGTCGTCTGAATCCTATTTTGAGCTACGGTTGTTCAACAGCTCCACGGCTGCTACATAATAGGATTCAAAGTCATGAGAGAAAATGGTGTTGGTGCCACCATTCACTAAACGTGTTGAAGGGAAAGTAAATTGAGAGCTATCCCATGGTTCATATTATTCTACAAATGTGGCTCTTTTATAAACGGAAAAAGATTTGTGTCTACATTTCACACACAAGTAAAAATAGAAAATAAATAAGCAAAAATTAAATATAAAACTTAACTAATATTCTGGGTGTATCATAAGCTCTTTTGACACCTGTAGGTCAGGTCTGAATTATTTCCTTTGTTGGTGCCATGTTAAAAGTCCATTATACTGTTAAACCAACATGAATGTGATAATTGTAAATTTAAGTGGTGAAACTTAATGGAATGGAGAAAGTAATGTAACATCTTTTGTGTCATTTTAATCTTTTTAAAAATTTTTTGTATTTTAATTTTTTGTATCATTTACGTCGCAATGAGCAGCTTCTTAGAATAAGAAAAACAACCATCTGGATTCCTCAACTTTCACTAAGGACCAAAAGTCAAACATTAAACCATAATAAAAAAAGATTTGAAATTGATCATAGCATTTATCAATCTCAAATAACATGAAAACTTTCAATTGGAAGATGTATCTCCCAGCTCTAATATGCATTGTTTAATCAAAGTACAGTTATAACAGTATCATATCCTGTTATAATAATGATAATAATATTGTTTAAGTTCATTGGTTAACATCGTACCTTACTGATGCGGTAAAACTTCAACACACAGTGTCAAACAAAGTCATATTACAGTGTTAGTGTAAACACTTACCCACAGCTGCAGTCGAGTGTATGTCATGTATAACTATGAACATATTGAATAAATAGAAGATACGAAGGTCTGAATTGGTCCAACTTCACTAGCGAGCTGTTACTATAGCGACATGCCAATCAAACCCCCCGCACTGCAGTGATTTCTTGGATTATTTGCAGCAATATCTTAATAACGGAGCAAAAAGTTAAAGATGGACCACCACATTACTTATTAGAGGATCCTAATAAAACGTTTCAGACCATGATGACCCATAAAATAAAATTTGCTTAGTATTTTCAGATAGAAGTCACATGTACCTCTATGGGAAAAAAAGCTTCTTGGAGCCAGACAATTGATTCCCCAGTGGCCATGCGGGGGTATTACAACGTAAAGTTACTTCCGTGTTGGCCTCACTGAACAGCCCCGGTCATTGCCCCCTGGTTAACATGCATTGATCTTTTAATTTATACTTAAATATTATATCTGTACCACTTATGTGTCTATTAAAGATTTCTTATAGGATGCTGACGAAATACAGAGTGTTGATTTGATTGTTTTTCAAAGTGCACATTCTGATTTCACTATGAGGAGTTGTATCTGCCCACTCTTCATCAGAACACTATCACAAATCCTATCACAAATCAGAAATCTCGTCTTTCCTGTTGTCCATCTTCTAGTGTGGATTTCTACGGCTGTTTCTGCCTGCACTATTTGTTCATATTGTTGCAGCTTTTATTTTATACCACAGCTGTAAAGAAGGTATGGAGACTTGGTGGTGGAATGAGGAAGTACAGGAGTGCATTCAGAGGAAGCGGTAAGCCAAGAAAAGATGGGACATGGAGGGAACTGAAGAAAGCAGACAGGAATACAAGGAGGGAGATGGGAAATGTTTGATAAAATGTGTATGGTGAGTTTTTTTTAGTCTGGGCACTAAGGGAGTAGAAAAGGAGCGATGTACAGCAGGTTGGGGTGATTAAGTATAGAGATGGGAATGTGATGATGAGTGAAGGTAGCGTGATGAGTAGATTTAAGGAGTACTTTGAGTCACCGATGAATGAAGAGGATGACAGCTAAAGAAGAGTGAAGTGGGCGAAGTAGATAAGATTAGTAAAAACAAATTGAAGGAAGCATCGAAGAGGACGAAGAGCATAAAGGTGGTCGGTCCTGATGACATACTGGTGGAGATATGGAGATGTCTAGGAGAGGTGCCAGTAGAGTTTTTAACTAAATTGTTCAATCGGATCTTGGCGAGCAAAATGATACCTGAGGAATGGAGGGGATTTATAAGAACAAGGCTGATGTGCAGAGATGTAGCAGCTACAGAGGGAGAGGGATAATGAGCCACACAGTGACGATATGAGAAAGAGTATTAGAAGCTAGGCTAAGACAAAAAGTCACAATTTGTGAGCAGCAGTATGGTTTCATGCCAAGAAAGAACACTACAGGTGCAATTTAGAATGCTGATGGAGAAGTACAAAAAAAGGTCAGAAGAAGCTGTACTTTGTCTTTGAGGATTTAGAGAAAGTCGGTCTGAGACAGTGAAAGAGAAGTATATCACTGTGTTGCAGGATACAGTATGTATGAGGACAGTAAAACAGTGGTGAAGTGTGCTGTAGGCGTGATAGAGGGGTTTCAAGGTGGATGGACAGGCTGACAGATCAGGTCAGGCAGGAATCCCTGTAGACTCTGATGTTTGTAGATGACACTGTGATCTGTAGTGAGAGCAAAGAGAAGATGATGGAAAATCTAGAGAGATGGAGATATGCACTGGAAAATTGAGGAATGAGGTCAGTTGTTGCAAGACAGAATGCAGGTGTGTGAATTAAAAAGGAGGCCAGGGGAACAGTGAGGTTACAAGGAGTAGGGCTGTATAAGGTACGTGACTTTAATTACTTAGGGTCAACTGTTCAGAGCAATGGAGAGTGTGGAAAAGAGGTTAAGAAGCAAGTACAGGGATGGTGGAGTTGTTGACAGAAAGGTTTGCAATGTGATCATGAGACGAGGTGTATACTGTTTAGAGATGTGGCACTGATGAAAAGACAGGAGGCAGAGCTGGATGTGACTCGAGATGTTATTCAGGTTGGATGTTTTAGGAGTCACAGGGGTCAGATTGAGGTGGTTTAGATGTGCTAAGGAGGGATTGTGAATATGTTGGGAGGAGGATGAAAAGATGGAACTGTCAGGCAGGATGCAAAGAGGGGTTTACAGATGTGTTGAAAGAGGATATGCAGCTGTACTGTTTTATTGTCTTTTTTGTGAAAAAAAGACAATAAAACAAGTTGTCAAGAATAAATTGTTGGCAATTTTAAGTCAGTAATGGGAATGACCTGGATTGGTTTCAATACAGGTGACAATACTCTAACACATGCTTTGCACCAGGCGACTAGTCCTGCGTTGGGGGGTGCTGTCCCATTCCTCCAGGGGCGCCTGTGATGGCTGTAGCCTGATTTATGGACGGGGAACCCTGTTGTTGATCTGTCTGCTGGGGATGTCCCACAGATGCTCAGTGGGGTTGGGGTTGGGGGAGCATGGTGGCCATGGCAGGACATTTGGCCCTTGTACCGGCCGATTCGTCGTTGTGATGTGTGTGGGGTGTGGTCAAGTCTTGTTTTGCTGGAGGACTGTTATGTTATAGTTCATCCCTTGAAAGGTGTGGCATTTTGGCTTGCACAAAAATAAAAATGGTCGCCTCTTTCATGGCTTTCTATAGGGCTTGTAAACCACTCCCTAAAATCTGTACACACCCTGTGTGTATTGTTGGACTACTTCATCCAGTTTTTACAAACTGCCCATGTGCAGTGAAGCATTTCAACAGCACAATACACCAACTGAACATGCAGTCATATACTCTGGCAATAACTCACTAACCACCATATTTTTAAGAAAAAAACAATGACCCTCTGCTTGAAAGTTGTCAATGACTGTCGGTATAGTCAGTGTGAGAAAAGATACAGAGTACAGGGTCAGATGGAAGCAGATGATTTTCTGTCTCCTAAAGGGAAGAGCTGAAAGAAGAAGAAGGCTGTTTAACTATCAACACACAATAAAGATACACTCTCACAGAATGGGACCTTTAAATGAAATATACTGTATGTCATTGTTATCAGTCACCAAACATGCAGGAACATGGAGAACCTGCAGCCTGGCCTTGGCAAGAAGAATCATATACCTTCAGCTTTTGTACCTTCCTCATACAATTTTCAATGTCAACTGCTATTTGCAGCAGCTGAGGCTATTTTTTTTTTCAGTAGAAAACACAAATGAGCTTGTCTACCCTTAAGCAAGTTCTTTGTTAACTTCAACAGTGCACATCACCAGGTGTAGAAGGCACATTACACAAAAACAAGGTTTGGTGTTAAAGGAGGCACAACTTATGGCTTATAATAAAGAAATTGGCTTCACTGTTCCAATACTTTTGGAGGGCACTATATACATGGGGACAAATTACTGTAAAAATAGCCTATTTTTTTTTTATTTTTCATTCATTGATTAATTTAATTTTGGAGTATACGTAGTAAACGTTACGTCTTGGGTGGAGCTCAGTGATTATGGGATGTGCTGCACAAGTGAACGCGTCTGTTGTTCTTTGTTAAGACAATCAGTCATTTGTTTGAGTGACTAGGAGCTTCATGTAAAATGTTTTTTGATTGTGAGTTTGTTTGGAACTTTGAGCAAGTGAGATTTTTGTTGGATACTGTTGTATTATATGGAAATCTTGGACTGAAATAAATGGAACCTAAAGTCAACGGATACGTGAGTAAAATGATTTATTTGTGGACACACATCAGAAAAAAGCTTTGCTCATTTTTTTAAGAAAGTGCCACCACACCAGGGGATACAGTGTACATATCATGAAAATACAGAGGTTAGAGCTTGGTAGCAGGGCTGTTGAGAGAAAGGACACACCAATTAATTTATCTGATATGTATTGACTAAAGCAATGGAAAAAAACCCATAATGTAATGAGATCTTTGTGACCAGTTATACCTATATTTAAATATAGGGCAACTACAAAAACAGTCTGCACAGACAGGGACAGCCAGTAAATCCCCCAGTGCTAACCTACTACCCCGCACTACATTATATTTATATAGCGCTGATCATAATACAAAATGATATCGAGGTGCTTCACAATTTGAGGCTGAAGCCTCAAGAACAAGCCAACCAACAGAACCTCTGACAGCAAGTCTCAAATTAACAGATCAGTCTTAGAAGTCACTAATTAATTGTAGTTTTTCAACAAAAAATGTACAGAATAATCAAGGAAGCATACAAAAATGAACAAAATTGGCAGCAAACTGAAGAAAATAATCAAGAAAATGAACAAAAATTAACAAAATATGAAGCAAATGGACGAAATGAATAGGGAAATGAACAAAATAAGTGTCAAAACAGAGATACTGAACCAATTTAATCAAGAAAATAAACAAAATGAGAATCATTTATACATATGGTACATTCCTCAGGTTTATCCAAAGTCAATTTTATAAGTCAAGAAAATAGTAACATTAGCAAACTACCTGACACCAAATGTCAGGTATGTAATTTATAAGTAATGTAAGTCCAAACCAGGAAATATCATGATGAAAGTTTTTCTCTCTTTCTGGCTCTGATCATTTGCAGTGTAAAACTGACTGAAATAGGTACCATTTAAAAAAATTGAAAATAATTTTGCTTAACAGTTCTAGTTTTTCTCATTTCCACACCTACAGTTTCGACAGACAGCAATATTTTTTGGATCAACTTCAACAAGCCTTGCTTCCACATGAGCAACATAATCTTTATTTTGGGAAAAAATCATCTGCATAATGTCCCCAAATGCAATTACAATGAACTCGATTTCACTGAGAGTTTTCCATTAAGACTCCATTTTTCTCCCAGTTCTGTCAAGAGCTCGGGGTGGCACAGCATTTGGCTCACATTTCTCTATGCAGGAAACCCCATGATCTTAAAACATTCTTTCTTTCTTTCCTAAGTGAGAGTTTGATGACACCAGATGGTTATCTGTGGGCTTAAACACTTAGTAAAAGATGCAACATGATGGACGCATTGTGAATGCTATGTAAAAAAGGTAAATACAGCATTAACCTGATTTAATTAATTAATTCAGGCTGGAGCCTATCACAGTTGACTCATGGCAAAGGCAGGGCATAGTGTGGATGAGTATTCAGTTTATCAAAGGGCTGACACATACAGTATAGACGAACAACCATTCACACTCATATTCATACCTGTGAGCAATTTAGGGTGACCAAAGTGCAGGCTTTTGGTTGTACCCAGAGAGAACCTGCAAACATCCAAACTCCACACAGGAAGGCCGGCATGGCGGTGGACATTTTCTGTGACAACTTTAATACTACAGACGTCACAACAGCCTGTGGCGCCTCTGTGTTGTGACATACTGTGAGTCTCACTGAAATGCATCCATGGAAATTGG
>JAQQAE010007769.1:0-15646 GCA_029823295.1 Pseudamia nigra | reverse complement strand
GGTGACAGGTGTGTGCTGACTCCAATTTAACATGAGTTTGAATGTAACTGGTTAAATCCCAACAGCCACATCCCCAGATATAAGAGGGTGCGCGCACTTGTGCAACCTCATTATCCCAGTTATTTATTTTTACTTCACCTCCCTGAAAAAATTGTTTTTTTTTCAATTGCATTGTAGAGGTTATTGGTCACATTAAAGGTGGAAAAAGTTGTGAATTTATTTATCTTGGTGTCACCTTTTTACCTCACAAAAACCTGGCATCTGAAGAGGGGTGTGTAGACTTTTGAGATCCACTGTACAAGAATGTACCATATTCCTAGTAAAATGTGAAAAGACTGTGTGTAGGTTACCAATTTAAACAGATGCTGGTGTATGTCACTGTGGCGAGTCCCATCACTTTCATACACAATATTCATACGAGACAAAGGCAGTAGATCACTTTTCATGTGACCTGACTTGACACAGAATTTTAGTTATGTCAGGGGTCTGTAACCTGCGGCTCCAGGGCCACATGTGGCTTTTTAGCCCCTCCTCAGCAGCTCCTGTGGCTTTGTCCAGTGATGGAAGCAACATAATGTAATAAATGAAAAACACTAAATGAACAAAGGTAGAAAAAATGAACAAAAAATTAAGACAAAACTGGTGCATATAATCTACAAAGTGAACAAATCATGAATAAAATAGAAAATATATGACTATAAACAAGAAAATGAACCAAAAAAGAGAAGATTATTGTACTGTTTTTTTCATCACTAGAGGAAATAGTAGCAATAGACTAAAAGGGACTAGTACTGAGTTCAAGTCCCTTGGATTCAACATGATCATTGGCAATCAGTACTACTGAACATTAAACACACTTTAGACAAGATTTGTGTTGGAGTTACCCTAAAATACTTTCCGTCCTTCTGATTGATAGTTGGTAAATGACCCGAAAAAGCATATTGGTCATATTGGTCTAAAAAATACCTGCAGGTCAAGGTGGATATGTGCTGACAGACTCTAAGGAGTAGGGAAAAGGAAGGTTTAATTACACTATCTTCGCAATTCCTGCAAGGAGATCATATTACATACTAAAGTGATTACACATAGAATCTAATTTTTTGACACATAGAGCATTTTTATTCAATATAGGGCATCATTCTTATATAGATTTTTTCATATACATGTTTTCAATCTGTATTTCAACCAGGGAGGAAAATTATGTACTTGCAAGTTCATTTTTATCACATACTTTGAAAAAAAAAAAGCACCTGCAACATCTCACATATGACTTACACCTGAGCATTTGGTCCACTTAACAGAAAATATGGTGATATATACTGTGTATCATATGTACTGTACATCATCATTCACACTAAAATACTGAGATATATCATCCGGTCGTGGCTGAATCAGTGCTGTAATACAGATTTCAGGATGTCCTTTTATTATTTTTATCAGAGCAGGGGTCATCATCACAGACACCTCCCTATAGCCTTTCCTCCCAAGCTCCCTGCCCTGGATCCAGCTCCCCAAGTGCCACCCTCAGCAGTCTGCTGCCCATCAAAGCCTCAGCCTCACTTCCACTGCGATTAGAAGCTACTTCAAGAGGCTCCTCACAAGCATTTTAGTTGGTCCTCACAGCCTCCTCCCCAGGGCATCTAAAAGACATGTAGCGGTTAGCTGTCACATGCACATAGAATTTAGCAGGCTGTATTCCCTCCTGCAGCAGAAGACACAGAAGAAGAATGATGATCTTTGATTTCCTCTGGTGCTTTCAACACCATCCAGTTGCTCTTGCTTCGGGAGAGGCTCAAAGCGTTGCAGGCAGATATCATGGTTTCCTGGATTATGGACAGACCCACTCACTGTTAGGCAGCAGTTCATCTTCCTCCAGGGTGGATTGGACACACTGCAGACCAGCACATCGACGCACCGAGTAACTGTATTGTCAACTTTCCAGGTCATTCTTTGCACCTCTCCTTTTGCAATTCAACTCAGGGTCATGGCAGCTGCACACATCTGAATCCTCCCCTATTATGGTTTGGATAGGTTAGGGCAAGAAAAGCAGACTGTGCCAAAGAGTCCTGTCTGACGCTACAGGGACAACTATTTGCAGCTCAACTTCAGCGTGACAAAGAAGCTGGAAATTGACTGTCACTGGATTTCAGCCTGCCACTTTTTAGGATAGAGAGAAATGTCTGGGGTTACCATATCTTAGGGAGGCGCTTAACAAGTTCTAGTCATCAGTGGAAGCTGCACATTTGTAACAGCAGAAAATGAAGACCGGATTAGTTAATGAGAAGGGCTGGCTGTGTTTGCTGAGGCTGCATGGAGCAAAGCAGCGAAGATGAGACAGAAACTGAAATCCAGCTGGTTGGACTTTCATGGTGAGCATGCTCTCTGTTTCTACCAGAGATGCAAGAGCAAGCTGCTTTGGCTTCTTTGTGTCATTAATTCCTACCAAGAGCTAAATGAACTATACTGCCCTGCATTGACAGCTTATGGTACTGTACGTGCAGCATTTCCACAACTAAAATGCATGTTTGCTAAGAGCAGTGTAACATTAAAATAAAGAGGCAACTGAGATGCTTATTTTCATTTCTAACATAATGCTTGTTTCAGCTCTCAGCAGTGCACGCTCAGTTTTAACTATCTTCGTTGCCTTATTTTGTTAAAACCTCTTAATGGTCACCCTTCTGTTCCAATTACCTCCTCCACTGTTGCTTCCCTCCATAAATTGCACAACTAATCCTATTTCAAATTCAAAGTGCTGGCAGAGATGTAGTAGTAAAATTACAAGAATTGTTTATGTCTTCATCATTTGATAAGGAAATGCTCTCTGTGCTCTATAGTCCTGTTTGTGTGGGTATGAGTGGGTGTGTGGGAGGAGTGTGGGGCCCTATCTCGCATCCCTTCACAGGGGTTTTGAATTTGTAGCACCACACATGGTCTTGCTTTATACAAAGACTTACAGCACAGAACAGTTCATAGTTATAAAACACAGGAATCTCACAGTGAGGGGGATAAGATCAGGAAACCATTACATATGATGCACAGCGAGAGGCTATAGAGGAATATTACAACAGTAATGATAAGACATATATGATTATGTGTGATAAGGGAACTCTATAGAGATATATACCAGGGAGAATATGATTTTCCATTTAAGGTTAACTGATAAAACTGACAGACACTCTATTCAGTCTTCCAAACAATGTCTTCATGTGTAATGAAAACAACACAGCCCTGAAAATTAAAGTCATAATTGCATTTGTATCACATACTCAGATCAATACATGCACAACCCCTCCTAATGCTGAATTTGAGTATCTCAGCTCTGTGCATCCTCAACAAGACATTAACCAAGCGGATCAATAACATTCAAGGGCAATGAGCGGGAGAAGCAAAACACCTAGTTTTTGCACCTTATACCTCAACTTGTTCGTGATATGTACGGGATGTCACGGGTGGCAGGTGAAATAAAAACAAGCGCTTGTGCGTTTTTATCTAGGTTATGGTGACCTTTAGTAACTCCGCTGCACTTGAATAGCTGTTGACCAACACGCGCTGTGGAACATGACTCGATGCCCACGGCGCACACGAGGAGATAATACTAGTGATGTGGCAAGGAAAAACAGTGAAAGACTTACTTTAAGACGGCGCTGTCCCCCTGTCTGACGGTGATGTTTTCCTTTAATACAGAATCCCCGCTTCTGGTTGGAACTCCTGCAGGTACAAGGAATAACAATTTAAGTCCGAGGACGACAAGGCATTTCCCAGGCACCGCCAAATAGCCACAAATTCCCATGTTTTTCTGTCACTGCGCAACTTCCAAGAAAACTTAAGACCGCCGGGTATTCCTTTTGCGTCTGTAGGCGCGGATCGCAAATTCCACTCCACAAACAAGATGCAGAAGAGAACACTGGAACTGCGCTCGACCTGATTTTGCTCCAAGTAAACAGGCTTGTTATGAAATGCAGTGTGTGTCGGCACACGCAGAAAAAAAGGGGGGAAAAGTATCTTTCCGCTCGTCACTCGCTCTAGGAAACTGACTTCGGAGCAGAGAGAAGAGCACCGTGTTTCTCAGAGAAATGCGCACCGTCTCCTCCGCTTCAAACTGTAATCGCCGTGAAATGGATGCTCTCTGTCGCGCAGAGCTGCATCCGCCAAGTCTCCTCGTATGTTTGTTTTCTGACGCTAGTTCCTTTTAGTCGTCCGCGTGAGACAGAGTAAAGCTGTGCACACTTCAAGCACAAGCCTGAATTCGCTTCACTGTCTTGTTTTTTTCGTTAAGTAGGCTACAGCTTCTGAAGTACTCGCTCTCCTCCTCCTCTCTCGTCCTTTCTCTACGCGCGCGCGTGTGTGTGTGTGCGCGCGCGCGCGTTTCTGTCTCTTAATCGCCAGGTAGCATCACTTGACTGTACCATGTGGACCATATGGCGTGCAGCCCTGCAGTGTTCTCCTGTCATTAGGGTTACAGTGGGTCTCAAACGGTGGTTCAGGCGCTTCCAGGGGATCTAAAGGGAGTTGGAAGGGACGATCCGATTTGGCAGCCAGTCATACAGAAATGATCTGATTATATTTGATGCGATTTCAAAGTGAGAGAAGCGTTAATAGAGAACGCAAGAAAGGATGCTTTGGTGTAATTATTGCACAGGGCACAGAGATAAAGGCAGTCAACAAATATGGACTCACAGGGTTTCTGCAGGTTTCAGCCTGCCGGATTTTTGACTTTTTACCAGCAATTTTGTAGATGTGGTCAACATCAGTAAAATGTGCATTTGTCCTCCTCAATAAACAGTTTTTGTCTCCTGCTTTACATAAGTAATTGCATTTTTGTTCACTGTTGTGATTAATATTATTTTCTTGGTTATTCTGTTCATTTATGTCCATTTTTAGATGATTTTATTAAAAAAATAAGGTAAAACCATTCTTATATGCTTATATTTTGTTGTTTAATTCATTCACTTTTATTCATTGTTCTTTTTTTGCTTATTTTCTTCATTTTTGTAAATTTCCTTGTGTATTCTGTTTATTTTGTGCTAATTCTCTCAATTATTTTTGCCAACTTTTATTTATTTTCTTGAATATTTTTGTTTATTTTTGCTCATATTCTTGACTATTTTGAACACAGAGATATAGCAGTCAACAAATATGAACTCACAGGGTTTCTGCAGGTTTCACCAAGTTGGATTTTGGACTTTTTTAAGACGGTCATGAATGACAATTTAAGAGTTTATTCTGGTGATGCTCCTGATCAAGGGCATGCATAGATTTCAGTGGGGATGCGAGGGATTTGTCCCCCTCAGTATCAGTAAAATGTGCATTTGTCCTCCTTAATCAACAGCTTTTGTCTCCTGCTTTACATAAGTAATTGCATTTTTGTTCATTGTTGTGGTTAATTTTAGTTTCTTGATTATAATGTTCATTTTTGTTCATTTTTAGATGATTTTATTTTTAAAAAGTTAAAATAAGTTAGCTCTTTCTTCTTATATAGGTATTATCTTGTATTTCAGTGTAGAATACATTAAAATGTTATAATATGTCGCCTAGATGCTTATTTTATTTCATTCACTTGAATATTTTAATTACTTATGAAATGTTTGCTTATTTTCTTCAGATTTGTTGTATTCTGTTTATTTTTTTTACTCATGTTCTTATTTATTTTGTCAATTTTTAGCCATTTTCTTGATAATTTGATTTATTTTTATACATGCTTTTGATGATTTTTGTTCATTTCGACTCAGTTTCTTGACTATTCTGTTCTTTTTTTTGCTCTCGATTATTTTTGTCCTCCCTCCAATGTTCAGACAAAACCTACGCCATTGAGGGCATGGGTGTCATTTGAACATTTTTCATCAATTATCTCTGGGTTATCTTGTATTTTTTTATTGTGCTATGTGGAAGGCCTTCATTTGTGCCTTTTCTGCATAAGGTTATGAAATGATCCAGAATGACCAAAACAGTCTAGAACATGACAAAGATAATAAAAAAGAGCTAAAATGAGACCAAATTAAATATAACTGCCAGAATATTTTAATGTTTCTTGTTTATGAATACACAAAGCATGGAATCTTTTGTGGATGTTACTCTTTAGATGTAAAAAAAACAAAAAGATGTAAAAGAGTGAAGAATAGTAAGCTGTGGCTTGCAAAATGTTAAATGAAAATGACCACTAAATCAACAGAATGATGAAAAATAAATAAAATCACAAACAAAGAATGAGCACAACAATTAACAAAATTAAAAAGTGAACAAAATCCATGAATGTAAATTGTATTGCACTAATGGGTGATGGACAGACAATTATGGGTGTGTTATTACAGCGGCTTTTAGAACTATTCAATATGACAGTTTGTATTGTGTGGTGACAGAAGAATGTCTGTCATTACTACGTTCTGCATTGCGGGCCACAAATCACACTCATTACAGCACTCATACATCAGCACTTAGAGCACTCACATTTTTTCCTCTTTTTTTGCCATTTAGAAAAACAGCATGAAGGCAACACAGGGACTGATTGTGACAGACCAGGATAGTTCTGAACCATAATTGTTTGTATGTGAGTTCCAGAGTATATCAATCAATCAAACTTTATTTATGCGATGAATTACATCACAGTGACACCACCCGTCAAACTTTCACACACACCTTCTCTGTCATTGTTTGTCCTTTATTATATTTTCACCATCGCACATTAGTCCTGAAGACATTTGAACTGTGGAATTATGTAGTGGACAAAAAGGTGCTGATCAACTCAGAACATATTTTATATTTTAGTTGTGATAACTCATGCTGTTTTTAATGTGCTTTAGCATATCAGTTGTCTTGTGCAGAGGAAGGGTGTGCATAGAGTCAGTAGCCCTATTACTGCTACTACAACTGCTGTACAAATCCATACTATGGCAACAAACACTCAGCTAGGTAAGGACAAAAGACTGTCCATTATTACTTTAAGGAATGAAGAGCAGTGAATTTGAAAAATCTGAAGGACTTTGAAGGCGTCCCCAAGTGCAGTCATCACTACCATCTGGGTCTCACGAAGGCCATCCTAGGAAAGGAAGACCATTAGCTACCTCTGCTGCAGAGGATTAGGTTATTAGAATCAGAAATCACCAATTTACAGCATCTCAGATAACGTTTCATGGTTTTGATGACAGCACTTGGAGACACATTGAAGGTTACTGAGATTGTTCCGACTGACTGACCTTCATTTCTTAAGGTAATGATGGATTTTTCTCTGTACCTAACTGTTTATTGTCATACTGTGGATTTGTGATTTGAGTAGCACTAATAGGGCAATTACACGCCCTTCCTCTGCATAAGACAACTGGTGGTCTGAAACACATTAAGAAGGCAAAAATTAACTCTTGACAATGAAAACTGGTCCTGGTGAGCACCTCATGAATATGGTGTCATAAGAATATCATGAGAGCTGACAAACTAAAATATAAAACATGTTAGTTATTTAACAATTTTTTGTTTACCACATAATTTCACACATGCTTTTCCACAGTTTGGATGTCTTCACTATTAATGCGCAATGTTCAAAACAATACAAATAAAGAAAAAAACAAGAACAACACTAAAGGAGAGCGCTTAGCCAAACTTTTTATTTTTCTAAAATCGCCTTCATTTGGTTTCCAAACAATTACTCCAGCTTAACACAGGTAGTCACTTTTTCTTGCACAAGGTGCCAGAGCCATCTTTGTTATGTCTGCATGCTTCAACCCAATGTATTAAGGACTAACAAGTCTTTTATATAATGTTTAAACAATTTTAAGTCCTAAAACTCAGATTATTAAGACATTTCACAAGGCTACAGAGCCCTGACTGGGATCGCTTGCAGCTCCGTTGACAGTTGAAGTGGGGCCAGAGGGGGCATCCAGGACCCGGGAGGCTTTCCAAATGAGAAACTAATCATTCCATTTGGCATGATCTCAGCATGAATTTTACAGTTGTACACTTGATTGTTTTAAATCCTGAAAGAGTTACAACACACAGATGCTGATTTTGTGATATGGTTTTAAACAGTTTCAGATGAAGAACATGAGAATAAAGTCTCTTCACTTTAGAAGATAATATGTGTTTAAATGAAGAAGGTCAACAACCCTTTTCATAGTGAATATACTTATACTCCACTGAACATATTGTCCATTCTCCAGTATTTTGTCAGTGAGTGCTTTGGTCCTTCTGAAATCAAATGTTGAGTTACTACTATATGTAAAATACATACAGAAACAGAATGGGGTGATTTTCCATATTGAAATAAATTCGGAAATTCAAATGAATTTCCCTACATACAATAATAGCTCAGTGCAATTCAATTCAGTTTGATTTGATGAAATTGTTTTTTCAAAAATACATACTAATTTTGGATTTAATGCCAAGAACACATTTCAAAAAAGGTGAGTCAGTGTGGACCGTCTTTTCGTAAGCCTCATGCCCTGTTGGTGGAAATTTGTGTAGTTTAAGGTGCATTTTTTGTGATAATTTTGGCTACAATAATTCTTTGGCCATAAAAATTGGCAAGAAAACATGTTTTTCAACAAATTTTTGAATTTTTTCCACTGTATTTTGACTGTGTGAAGTGTTTTTGTCACACTCATGCTGTTAATTATAAGATTTGTAGCCAAGGCGTGTGGTTTTCCTTCTGTCGACTGGACTGGAAATTTGGTTTGAAGACTTTTCGCTACCTATCCAGGAAGCTTGTTTGGTTCCAGCCAAATTTCCAGTCCCGTCGACAGAAAGAAAACCACACGCCTTGGATACCGTGACCTGAATGACTCAGAATCTTCACAGACATATAAGATTTGTACCATACGCTTCCAGTATAAGCATCATTTTCTGACACCCCCTTTCAGTTAAACTGAAAAAAAAAATTTGCATATAATTTTCCATTTCTCTGTAGCAAACTCCATGAAGTTTTGGGAAAAGTGAGGTCAATCACAAAATTTTAGTAAGTATGGTTGAAGTGAAAAAATATTTTACAAGAGTGTGTAGGTGTGCAAAGAAAGCACACAGACTGAAATCCCTATGAAAACTGGTAAAAAGCCATAAAACTGGACGTTTTTTCCTTTTCTTCCTTGGCCATGGCAGGATAAAAACCAGGATTTCCATTCATTTTAAAGGTAACGCCTCAAATTTGATGCTTTTACTCATATCTAGTTGATTTATGCTTTCCATATGGTTTCCCACTGAGGAACAAGTATGGCACAACTAGCCAGTAAAAATTAGGAATTTTCATCATTTCTGTCAAACTTCAGGATTACAGGCCACAGTGACAATACTCTACAACAAAGTGGTAAATTTGTTCTGAATTCTGGATAGTAAGGACTGCTGCCTACATGTTCATGACAAATTAAGATGGGGTGTGTTCGTGTGTGTGTCATCAGATACTTCAACTGTAAATCTGTAGTTTCTTTATTGTGTGTGTATGAGAGGAGACAAATAGAGGAGGTTACAGATTTGAAAGTACTAATCTTGTAGTTAACAGTATGAGTGTAACTTTTTTTTTAACAGGGCATGAAGGTTATGATTTCATAAGCTCCTGGGCTTATGAAATCATGTCCGTTACAGAATCATGTCTGTTTTTAAAGTGACGTCTGAGGGCTCAAATGTCACATTCATCCAGTATTGGTTTTTGGCCTTGTCCCATGTATACAGAGAGTTCTTTAGATTCTCTGGTATTTTTACTGATATTATGAATTGCTTGATATGAATCCACTCCACAACTCTTTGCAATTTTAACCTGAGAAATGTTATCCTCAAATTGTTGCAACCTGTTTCCCAGCCTTTCACAGTGTGGAATGCCTCATCTTCCCATCTTTACGTCAAATGGCTCAGCCTCTCTTAGAAAAAAAAAAAAAATTTTGGAACCTGAGAAGTTGGTCGTCAGCTGGAACCAAGAAAAAAGTTGGTTCTTCCTTGCACATCTGTGACATCACTAGTGGATGAGTCATATTCTAAGTTGTGAAGGTGAGCGGTGTTGGGTTGACAGCCACCAGACTAATGTGGAGTAACGTCCTTCCACTATGGTTCTGCTTAAACTGATATGAGTGCAGGCTGGTTTGCCAGAAAGCACCAAGGTTCTGAGACTCCAGAACATGGCCTGAACCGTGTCTGTCTGAAAGCGTTATCTGGGATCCTTTTTCTATACGCAGTCATGGTACTATACTATCACATATTGATGTCATTCAAATGTGTTTGTCAATGGTTTCACAACTTTTTCTGTCTTTTTTGCCACTCGCTAATTTTTTTTTAATTTGTTGCTGGCATCAAAATCAAAAGGGGTATATCATTTTCAATGTTCCCTTCTGAGTTTCAGCATGCTTTATGCTGTTTTCAATTAATATGCTGTTTCAGTGTTTCCCAAACCAACCAATTATGTTATCATTTACATGTGACTCAGTGGCTTAACTTTTTTGGAAACAGGGTTTTATGCATGACTCCCATTTTACACTGAGCTTCAGCACAGGTTGCCTTGAGGTGGGGCCACAAAAGTATGTACTTAATGAAAATACTTTAATATGATCGCTATGACAAATTTCATTGTAAAGAGCATGGGGCAGGACTTTTCTTTATTATTGTGAAGATATCTCTCCAATAAGTCATGTCATTCAACATACATAGGTGTAAGTTGTACACACATTCTGTATTTAAGCAGAAGGACAAATAGTTGTATAAAAAAGACTGAAAAAGTGGATGTAGTAACTTGAACTCTATCATCAAATTAAATGAAAAAATGCATGCTATGACATGTACTCTATGAAAGCAGCCCTTTGAAGGACATTTGCACTGACTGCTTTTTTTGAAATCCATATATCATATTTCTACTGTATAACTCAAAGCCCATCAAACTATTATAAACTCCTAATAATTAAATAAAAAGCATTCTGAAATAAAATAACTTTAACTTCCCTCCACTGTGCAAATTAGTTTCCAATGTCAGCAACAGACCTTAAAACATAACAGCATCTTTTCAGCCATTTTTTTCATTGTCTCTTTTTGTTACATCATATTTGGCCTGCTATGACTCTCATGAGTGGTTAAAATAGCCCCCAAAATAAAATAAAATAACCCCAAATAGCGGAGACCAATAGCAATACATGCAGTGTTGATCAGTTCAAACGTGGAAAAGTTGATGATTTGAGTTGATTTTATAGTTGACACGGACTGTCTGTGAAATCCATTACCACTACAGACCAAAAAAGAAGTTGTTGTCATTGCAAATGCAGCGACAACACAGAAGTTACTGTTTGTTTTGACAAAGGAGGAACGCAGGGAATTGTCAAACAGGACTGCAGCTCTTTACCAACCGCGGATGGCGTAGAAATCCCAGACATCTGCAATTTCACAGAGGGATGGATTGATGAACATTCAGGAATTGTTTTTCTTTATTACTGACCGGCACAGAATTATTACTGTTCACAGTGTATGTCAGCAGATATTGTGGAAATCTACTAAGCGCTATGATGAATAGTTTGTTTCATGTTTTTATGAAGGCCAATGACCATTTCTGCATTTCTACACGCAGCTGTGAATGATAAAGTATTAAAATCTAATAAAATGTATAATGTAGAAGAAACATCAAAAGCAGATGTAACATGTTGGTCAGTGTCAGGAAAACATAAAGAAAAGATTTACTTCTGAGAGTGTATATTAAAACTACCTCATTTAGGGAAAAAAAAAACCCTACTCTGGGGCTTCCAGTCTTTTTCAACTCAAGGACTTTCAAACTGATGTGAAATACTTGATTTAAATGAAATGTTGTTCCTTTCACTTGTGGCTGTATTGATGTGGGTAATTAAGAGCTGCAAAACCACCCTGGAAAGAAAACCCTTTGATCAAAAAGTCATTTTATTCATTGTGTATCTTTTAAATAAAAATCGAACATGAATGAGCCCTCACCTTTTTAAATGCTGCTGGGGGCTTGTTTTGTGATGTGATGTTCTATAGAAACATACATGCTGTTTATAAAGGGATTCATCCATACGTACAGTATTTAGTACAAGCAAAGCAAGACATTAAACAATTTAAAACTCTCTTTTATTTTTTGCTTTTCCCCCCAACTTACTCAGTTTTGAATCTCTCAAAATGTTTTTATCAGTAATGACATTTTGGCATTTGATTTTGTTCAATTTTTATGTATTTTTTTTTAATCTAAGATCGTTTTTTTCAGTTTGTTGATTATTTTGTTGACTTTGGGAATAATTCAGTTTCTTTTTCTTCAATTTGGTTAATTCTCTTGATTTTGGTTCTGTTTTAAAAAAATATTTGTTTTTTTTTGCGTTTTGCGGATTTCACTAATTTTTTGCTCATTTATGGGTTGTTTTAGTAATAATTGTACCTGGTGTGTCTTATTTTGTTCTTTTGAATTAAATGTAGTGCATTATTCATTTTTCTTCATTTTGCCCATAATTTTGTTGATTTAATTCATTATTTTATTTATTTTGAGTTCATTTTCTTGATTATGTTGTTTATTTTCTTTATTACGTTGACCCCTTTTTTATTCTGTGACAGATTTTTGGTCACAGTTTTCTTTTTTTGTTTATTTTGGATTATTTTGTTTATTTTGGTACTTTTTCTTAATTGTTTTGATAATTTTATTGATTTTGTTGATAAAGAAGTTATTTTTGTTTCCATTATTTTCATTCATTTTTTGTCCATTCTGTGTATTTTTCCTTGTTCTTTTTAACTTTCTGATATTTTATTATTATTATTTAGTTGTTTTTTTTAAATTTTCTTATCGTTTTTGTTCACCTTGTCCATTATTTTGTTTCTTTTATTGATTATGTTGTTCATTCTTGTGGCTTATTTTGTTTATTTTCTTCATTATTGCATTTTTATAATTATTGTCCGGTGTATTTTGACCATTTTTGCCCCATTTTCCTAATTTTCTTAATTTTCATTTATTTTATTTATGATTTTCTTGATTTTTTTTTTACATTTTAGATTATACTGTTTTGTTTCATTTTCTTCAACATTTTGTTCATTTAGTCAACTACTATGCTTATTTTATCATTTTATTAAATAAATGTATGCAGAAAAGGCACACACAGATGTATTACCCATTCATCAGAAACAGAAAATGTACTCAGTGTTCAAAGTTTCCACAAGGATCCATAGATGCCTGACTAAAAATGTCCCTGCACAACCAAAACCACTGCACAAGCATCATTTGAAGCAGAAGTCAGGAAAGAGTTAAGGTTAATAAGAGTCTGAACTTCATCCAAATCACAATCACTTTGTTTGCTAATGTGCTCCTGTGCCGCTTCACCCCTTCCATATCGCTATGCATGGAGAGGCGGCTGGTCACAGGGGATAAGAGTGGCACTTTGCTGCGCTTCTAACAGCAGCACTCAGAATTACTATGACAGCTTTCAAGTCTCATGAGAAGACTGAACAAGATAATTTCTTTACCTTAACACCCATTTGGAATGCTGTTAAGATGCTGGATGGGAGACAACAAATGACAATACACTGACAGCTTTTGGATGCCGTCAGCGGTGAAAGATACAAACAACACATGGTACTGTTTCACACTGTTCAAGTAAGGTATCAAATGTTTGTGAAAGTGTGAAACTATTGATGACTTTTATTCACAGGCTACAGTCTGGTGCGTGTTCATCAATCTTGTCTCACATTCTATTGACTTTGCAATAAGTCTCTCTTTGCAACAAACACACTCACTGTACTGCACGTTACACTGGCAAAAAGAAATTTATATAATGTAGCAGGTGTAGTGTTTTAAGATTTTATTGCCCTTTCTCTACAGCAAAAAAAAAAAAAAAAAAAAATGCACGATAAAAGTGGGCCTGAGGGTGTTATTATGAATGAAATATGATATTCTTTGTCCTGTTTTGGCTGTTTTCTCAATTTTAAGGGAACAACTGAGCTAATTCCCCCTGATTTAAATTCCAGACAGTATCCACTCCTTACATACATGATTAGTGAGGCAGAGTGTGAGCTACACAGGTCAATACTTCTTGTAACACATGAGTGCTACTAATACTGCTCATTGCATTTACCTAACTGTTGTTCAGTATATTCTAAGGTTGTTATTGAGGAATTATGATGATGTCTTGTGCAGAAGAAATTGGGCAAAGATAAGACTTAATTAAAATTATATCTTCCTGGGATGCAACACCAGTCTTGACGATGTGCACGTCTTAATGGTTTTTAAATTAAAACCCCTCCCTGACCTCAGCAAAATCTAAGATATGTGGTCTTAATTAGAGTCAAGAGTACAGGAAAAAGGGGGAGGGCGGTGAAGCTGGAGCACTTTTTCACAGACACCTCCCTGATTAGGGCTGCTACAACTGGTCATAGCATGTCCCTTTAACACCTTAGTGGCTATTGCTACCCTTGCAATGTGAGGATAAAGAGGGTTTAATAATCACACCGTCGAGAGAAGTGAAGAACTCGGGCAGGTACATTTTCTTTGGTAATCAGCTCTGCTCTGTGGTGTTTTGGGATAAAATAAGACTGCAATCCATTTCAATCCTTGTCATGTGCATTATGTTTTTGACCCTCATTGTTCTGCTTTACAGGAGGTCAGGTACATCCGATGACCTTGCCAAAGCTCCACCAAGAGACGAGGTGCCAGGCATGCAGAAATGACAAATTAGAATGGCATTGTTTGCAGCACGGCTCGCATGAATCACTCTTGATGGATCACACAAACAAAAAGAGGATGAAAGGAAAAGAAACTAGCTAAACTATGTGGCCTAGATTAACTACAGGAGTGGAGGTGAATGGTATTGATTTTATCATGCACAACTGAACAAAGCCATTTCACTTAAATCAAAGTCTTTTTGATTGGTTGTGGCTGTATACAGTCTGGCTTTTCCTTGCAGATTGTGGCTCTCATTTGTTTTACTTATACATGCAGTGACATTCACATAATTTCCTACTGCGACACATTAACATCGGACCCTGGGTGGTTTATTCAAACAATCCATGCTAATCTTCATTCATATCATGCAAGGATGGGCAGAGCTAGCAGACAATAGACTGGCCTCTGACCAAAGCAAGCTAATACCCAAGCAAAAACATGGGTAGACTGAATAAAGAGACTCACTCAATGGATTCAGTCATCTGCAACAGCTCAGACTGTTTTGGCTCACTAACACTGGTGTTATACAACTAATCCATGAGTGGTGGCCAGGTCAACGAAAAGTTTTGCTTTAACTGAATAAAAATGATAATAGATACAATAGAAATAATATGCTTTTCAGCACAAGAAATGCAACTCAAAGTGATCCACAAAAGTGAGGAGACAAATTATAAAAGAGTTAATTATTATTCGCATTTTCATGTTTAACATTGTGTTTGCATAGAGGGAAAACAGGGTTGGGACCTAAAATGGATCCTCAGTCATCTGAGCATATACAGGTATTAACTAAGCAGTAACCTCTGTGGCTGAGCTGTATTAAATGCAGAAGTGTCATAATCTGCAGTACCACCAGTGTCCACTGGGGGCTAGCTCTGCACTTCATTCAACTCCCACAGAGCCCTGTTTTAAAATATGCAAATTTAGAGCAGACGTCCATGTTTGCTGCCTGCTGCAAAAAATGGTTTTGGTCTCTCTTTATTTTCACCTCACTGAATACTGCGTGTGTGAGTGTGTGTGTGTGTGTGTGGGGGGGGGGGGGGGGGTTGC
>JAQQAE010007768.1:0-15646 GCA_029823295.1 Pseudamia nigra | reverse complement strand
ACAGAGGTTCTGTTAAGTTCTACAAAGCAGGTGGAATTTCCTTTAGTTACACAAGTTTAAATTTGAAAAAAAAAAAAATAAATATATATATATATGAATGTAAATTAAGTAATTTTAGTCAAGTGTCTATATCAACGTCTATCATGAGTGTTTTTGCTCCCTCAAAATGAAAAACAACAATGGGTATTAATTGTGATTAATTTAAATTAATCCAGTGACCCTGTGATTAATCAGATAAAAAAAATTATTGTTTGTTTGACAGCCGTAATCTGTATACATCAATAATGTACGTGCAGTGCAGTGAGTGAATATCGAGATTCTGTTCAGTAGCTCTGCATCCACTCTTTAGTAAAACAACACTTTTTACTTTTTCAAATTTCAAGCCTTCTATCATTTCAGTGAATAGGACTCATTCATTTCTTAAGGAGCCTTTTACTGTTAAACAAGAACTTGTAGAAACCTCATGAGTACTGCCTCTATATGTCAAACTGATTAGATTTGATTTGAATGGCTTTTGTCTTTTTACCTGATCTACCGTTGAACAAGACTCTTGAACTGATTGAACATGAATTCCTTGTGCCATGAATGAACACTTCCTCTCAGTTCAACCAAACATACGCAAGCCTGTTAAAACAATCTGTGAACTTGGAATTTGTGTTCGTGGTGTTTTGTGGTTCTTCTCTGAGGCGTTTTTCATTGTTTATATTCACAAACATCTAGACTAAAGCCTGCAATTAACACATAAAGTGTTACACAGTACAATCTTGCAAACAGAACCATGTAATTACATAAATCAACTAAGTAAATCGCAGATTTTTGCTCAAAGTGCAACTGAATGTTATGACAGCCCGCATGCAGTCAGGTGACCAAATGATGGGCTGCTGGAAGTACATTTTTGGTCACGCTTTACAACAGGGTAGACATGGAATTTGTCCTTTAAAGTGGCTTATTAACTTATACATTTGTAATGTATTGGCTCTTTATTTGAGTTAGGTTTAGGTGTTAGGGTTATTTGCCATTAATTAGTTGCTTATTAGCATATGTATTTGTACTGTAGGACTCTATTAGGTTTAGGGGTGACTGTTAGGACTATTAAGACTTAAATGAGAAGGATTTGTTACTTGCTCTAAAGCGTTACCAAATGTGAGGGCACAAAAAATGATATATTTTAAATGTAAGGTGCATATTTTTTACTTAATGCACAATAGTTGGCATAGCTTGTGATCACATGGCTAATCATTTACCAAAATAGTATTGATCTGATGATAAACTGAAACTGTGTTAGCCACTGATGCTGTTTGTTACTGAGGGGTTGGAGTTGGAGCATGAGTACATATCAAAGGGTTTCAAGAAGAAGCTAAGACTGATTTTGATTGTGTAAGTGGGAGTTGTGTGTGTGTGTGTGTGTGTGTGTGTGAAGGGGAGAATTTATGTATATGTATCTACTGTATGTGTGTGTGTGTGTGTGTGGGGGGGGGGGTCTGTGTGTGTGTGTGTGTGCCTGTGGCAGGAGCAGGGGTTGAGCAGAGAAGGCTTTCGCTCCACATCTTCAAACAGCAGCATGGTTATATGCGGCAGGACCCTGCAGACGGTGGCAGCGCCGGGGGCTGCCGGGGTGGCTGAGAGGAGTCACACTGCTTCAAAGAAACAAGACACAACTGCAGGGCAGAGCATCTGATCCAAGCACGCGCCTACAACCCTCCAACCACCACAGCAAGGAGGAGAGGGAGAAGAGGGTCTCTGTTCACCGCTGCCTGACTCTCTGTCTCCCGTGCAAACAACAGAGAGGAGGTGAAGGAGCTACCATTACAGCCTGTCATGCAGCTTAAACACCCTGCTCCATCCATCCTCCTGGGAGTGGAGAAGCAGAAAATGTGCCACAAGCTACAGAATAAACTAGAAATAGAAGAGATGTATTATATTTTTTAAAAAGATTCTCCATAGCATGAAAAAGTTTAGATATGTTGCAAAGTTTCAATGTTTGAAATAGTAGCATCATATTTGAAATAGTAGCTGTTTTGCAGTGTTAACCAGGATAACCAAAGTTAAGATTGTAGTGTGCTATAAAGAAGCAATATTGTTTTCTACATCAGGGTGCTATCAAATGATTTTCTTTCAGGGTCCACCATTCTGAATGACAAGCAACGCAGAGACTGCTGTTGTTCAGTATGAGCTTTGGAAGCTCTGGAAATTTAGCCAAACATTATCCATGAGGGTGCTGGGTAGATACTGAAACTACAAGGCCAAGGTTCTACATAGATACTTTATTGTCATTGCACACAGCATCATATGCAAATTAAGGCAACATAGGACAAATGATACACTTGCCAGCAGCAACAATTGAATCAACAGGAATAAAATGAACAAATTAAAACGTGGAATTAAGAACTACTAAAATGGTTATTGCTAAGTTGGATGAAATCATGCAAGTTGGATAAAATATTGCAGTGCAGGTATAAATAGATAACAGGAATGTACACTGCCTGGCCAAAGAAGTCACACACACTAATATTTTTTGGACCGCCTAAAGCTTTTATTACAACATGCATTCACTGTAGTTCTGCAATGTCACAGCATTTATTTCCATCCAGAGTTGCATTAATCTTTCGCCAAGATCTTGTATTAATGATGGGACAGTCTGACCACTGTGAAAAGTCATCTCCAGCACGTCCCAAAGATTCTCAATGGGGTTAAGGTCTGGACTCTGTGGAGGCCAATCCATGAAAATGACGTCTCATGCTCTGAACCACTCTTTCATGATTTGAGCCTGATAAATCCTGGCATTGTCATCTTGGAATATACCCATGCCATCAGGGAAGAAAAAATCCATTGATGGAATAACCTGGTCATTCAGTATATTCAGGTCGTCAGCTGACCTCATTCTTTGGACACATACTGTTGCTGAACCTAGACCTGACCAACTGCAGCAACCCCATGCAATATGCACTGCCTCCACAGGCTTGTACAGTAGGCACTAGGCATGATGGGAGCATCACTTCATCTGCCTGTCTTTTGATAGATTGATTTTAGATTAAAGCCTTTTTCCTGATTATCCTCACTGATAAGTGCTTTTCTTAAAGCTACACAGTTGTTTAGTCTAATCCCTTGAGTTCCTTTGCATTGTGTGTGTGTGGGTGTGTGTGTGTGGGTGTGTGTGTGTGTGTGTGTGTGGGGGTGTGTGTGTGTGTGTGTGGGTGTGTGGGGGTGTGTGTGTGTGTGTGAAAATGCTCTTACTTTCACTATTAAACATAGCCCTGAGTTCTACTGTTGTTGTTTTTTTTTTTTACTATTAGATTTCACCAAACGTTTAAGTGATCGCTGACCATGATCATTGGAGTTTTTTCCTGACCACATTTCTACCTTGAAGATGATGGTTCCCCACTCTCCTTCCAGTTTAATGCACTGGACAGTTCTTAACCTGTTTAAGTACATGTAGTTTCATCAATCTCCTTACATATTTTCTTTGCTTGATGCCAATAATTTGACCCTTCTGAAACAGATTAACATCTTTTTTATGACCACAGGATGTGTCTCTGACATGGTTGTCTACGTAAGAAATAAGAATCTACTCACTGCATCAGTTAGGGTAAAAAAAACTTGTCAGCTGAAACATAATCATCCATGCAGTAATTATCTAATGAGAGTTTCTTACCTATTTGCCTAATTAAATCCAGGAGGAGAGGGTTTTTTTTGACCAGGCAAGACAGTGCAAGTTGAATCTGGAAAAATACTGTAGGTTTGTTGTTGTTAAATTGAATTTTAGTGATAAAGGTTTGCAGCAAAACTTTGCACTAATACAGTAGGAAATAGTGGAAATGACCGAGTTACAAGCCTAGCATTGTCTAAATCAGAAATCAAATCAGCTTGGCGTGGGACTTGTTCAGTCAGGTCCAGAAACTGAATTCCTTTCACATATGTAGCATAAACAAGAAACCTGTCCTCAGCTGCATTGTCACCAAACTACAAATTGTTGTTACATCATGAACCAGGACATGGTGCATGATAATGATGATGGACCAAAAAGTAATAGAATCATGTGTAATATGGTGAATGTAATCGCCATTACATCTGATTTTATTTCCATTTTAGCATCACATGATTGAAGCTGCCACTTCAATAATCTTTAACCATAGCATTGTTTCGAAAATAGTTTTAGTAGTGACCTTGTACATTTTATATCAATATGCAGTTCGCCATTTCTTCTACTGTCAAAGCTACTGATTTATCTGGATTGAAGGGTATGGACAAATAAGATATTAGGTCATTCAGTTTTGATGGCCTATTATGCAGTACCTTGCGGTAAAATCAAACAGTTTAGTGTAACCTACATGCAGGACTTAGACAGATTCTCTATGGAGACAGAAAACAGTGGTTGCATAAATGAAAGACTGCAATTAGTGCAGGTAGAACAAGCCTAGGCTTCAACCTACACCTTTTCACTTCAAAGCAATGTGTGGAGAATTAATCTATAAAAATGAATTTGTATGTAAAGATGTAAACATGTCTTCAAGAGACTTTTATTTTTGTTTTGGGAACTGAACGAAGTAAAATAAAATTAAAACTAGAATGCACTCATCAGAGGTTGCAGACCCACACCTCCTGCATTCCTCATGACATTATGAATATTAAGTTATAGAGCTGACTTGTGCAAGCATTTTAAAGAAAACATCAGCAATGACTAATAGTGTCAACTATTAATATCAGTAACTATGATTGATGCATTTATTTACCTTCAACAGGAGAACATATAGTTTAATAGAACAAAAAGACAAAAGAAGTCAAGTAAAATTAGGGTCAGTGGTTAATGAATTCACTTTGTGATTACATGCATGCAGTGTCTGCCTATTTTCTTTACCAAAATTATACAGATTTATAAAATTGTATCATAATATTAACATTAAATATCTTAATATTGAATGCAATGGCTTTGCTGTGAAAATTAAAAGCTGAAGGATGTTCTTCACTTTTAGCTTCGAGTGACACGTCCCCATTGGCCATAGCATAAACTATATTTTTGGAACTTAAGAATAAGAATAAATGCAGTTCCTATACTAAGTTTTATGTCCCTGCCCTCACTTGCATTAAATTACAAGCCATAAAGTACATTTCAAACTTGGTGAATTAGTGACCTATTTTTGACCCCTACCAATCTTTGAGGTCACATGCAAAGTCAAGGCCATTTGACCTTCAGGGGGTGTCCAAGACCATATTCTAAATTGCTTTACAATTTCTTGCTTCTAGCTCCAATACAGTCACAATCCAGTACAATCATCTGTACAGTCACTATAGATGAAAATGTATTTGAACCTTTCTTGACCTGGTGAACTTGGCCTTTGACCATTTGATGCCAAAATGAACGGGTGACCATGGTGGGTGAAGGTCAACATCATCATAGAGTTTGGTCATCCCAGCACTTATTATTATTAAGCTACAGTGCTAACATATAGTACATCCAGACAAACAAACAGATGGACGGCAGTGGGCGGAGCAGTCACTACTCATGGCCCGACTCTGTCATTGTGGGTAATTAAATTAAAGACACTGCAAACCAAACAGATCACAAAGGAAGACACTTCGCTGATCCGGGATGTAATGTGCTCATTAAATGTTAGTAATGTGCAATCAATGGAAAATCTACATGTCAGTGGTTGTTTTGGTTTTGTCTGCTCTGCTTTGCTGAGGATCAATTGAAATTTCACCGTCCTCTGAGCTACTGTATGTGAAACATAAAACTATCCTTGCGCCTAAATATTAATTTAATTCTCTGCAATCAGCAGCTATGTCAATACATTCAATTAATCATTGTCTGGAGTTGTAAAAGAAAATGTTATTAATTCTTCAGACATGATCCCATTTAGCATAATGTATCACCATACAGCCTTAAGTGTCATTATGTATATTAGAACAAAACAAGCTACTGTACAAGGAATAGGTTTAGTATGAAGTTGTGCTGCAAAACGACTCTTTCTCAGCATCATTGTCATCATTTTATTGCAGCATCATGCTCCAACTAGTGCTGGTTGAACTGCTAGAATAGTCAATACATTCATAATGCTATTTGATGAAGACCTTTGGTGTGCCTTTGGACACATAGCAGACCCCTCATACAGTACATCATTTTAGTCAGTGTGTAATGCATGGGGTAACACCACAAAACAGTGAATCAACCACCATGTTTACAGTCTTGTTGAGAGTTGGCGAGACAATGCACAAAACACACAGCATGAAATGTGACATGAGCCATGGTCTTCTGCATGCTCCAATGCTGGTAGGCCATGATAACCATGCCCTGCTAAGGATTTTGCTCACTTAATAACGTCACTGGCCAATTCCAGTGTCTAAGGATGTTTATATTGACTGAATGTGTTGACAAGGTAGCTATACTCTAAATTTCCAAAATGCATAATAAGGGGTCATGGCCAAGTAGTTCCTAAAGGTGAATAATTTGCTATGAGGTAAATTGCACAGACAAGATGTGTTACAAGGTGTTCTACCTGTTGGACATAATTACACTATGGCACCATGAATCACAGTCAAAGGAATCAGCGGTGCCTACCACAGCATGTGACGTTCAAAAGCGTTCTGAAAACACTACAAGTTTGAGTTTTGTTGTGAGTGTATTTTAAAGGCTACGATGTAAGTGAGTGAGAGACAGTTGTTAAGTTTTGATATTTGGCTGTAGTAGCAGCAGCATCGGGAGTAACAGCACTCATAGGCACGGGGAGTTCCACTGGTACTGAGAGGAGTCACTGCTTCAAAGAAACAGAGCCCACCGTAAGGCAGAGTGTCTGATCCTAACATGTGCCTCCACTCTGCAACGGCCGAAATAAGGAGGAGAGGGTGACTTCTCTATCCACTGATGCTGAACTCTCTACAGCGCAAACAAGAAAGTAAAAGTGCAAAAGTTGCCATTACAGCCTGTCACACATCTTAAACACCCCGCTCCATCTCCCTCCATCTCTCCTCCTGGGATTGAACAACCAGAAAATGTGCCAAAAGCTACAGAATAAATAACAGAGTTGGAGAAAGGGGGGCTCTCTTCAAATGAATGCTAATTCTACTAACACCCCACCACCACCGCTGCACCCCACCACCAACAACTTTGTTCACATATTGATGCGCTCTGCAGTCAACTTCAATGGCACGAGCCATCTTGTGGGGAGAGAGAGGACGACCATGCAGAGGCAATGGAGGAGAGAGAGAGAAAGTCAGAAAAGAAGGGGAAAACGAATTGGGGGTCCCAGATTATTTCTTCACTCGAGCCCAACTGCTGCTTTCATTAGCCCCCCCATTAATTAGCCTCCTTGAGCTCATTTGCAAGTCAATGGCTGTGGCTGTAGGACCGGCGGCTTTGAGCCGCAGCGCCCCTGTGATCTCTGGGTCCTCGAGCCCCGCTACCCCTCACACACTGGATGCAAGCTTTCCTGACAATTAGTACAAAAGAGATTCATGCTCCGTATAGCCGATACATAATTCATATTTTCTCCTCACTTAAATAAATCATAATGTTCTTGAGGGTTTTACTTAAACAACATGCTCTCTCCTAGCTAAATCCCCCTCTCTTAGCGAACATACAAATGATTTGCAATGACCTTGCCTTATATTTGGGTCACTTCCTCAACAGTGTGAGACCTTCTCTTACCCTGTCAAGATGAACATTATGGGTGTGAGAAAAGAGAACAATTTGTCCTGTATTCTACCCTCTGATGTCTGAAAGGACAGATCCGAACGCACGCTCTTAACTTCAAGAATTCCGTGGTTTCAGATTTATTGAAAGCACTTTTTTATTATATGGAATTGGTTTTGATGCCTTCGACTAATCAGTCTTTTTTCCCAGTGTTGAAAGTCCTCCTGAGTTCTGACTTCTTCCTCAGAAAGAAAAGTGAGGTTTCATCTTGAGGATTGTGGGCCTCTTATGTCCTCGGCATTGATCTGTTAGCGGTGTTGTGCTGGACCAGTGCAGTCTGGACAGAGCAGAGCAGCTGTCTCAATGATTTAGCAGCCCTTTGTACTATTATTCATCTGACTGGAGGGAGTCGGGGTCCAGCTGAGGGGCCTACATCTTTTATGACCACTTGCAGTCCATTCAGACAAAGGTACTTCCATGGAATACTTTCGGGACCTGCATGTATATTGATGGGTGCGGATGCATATTGATCTTGAACATCTTTATTTCATTGTGAAAAGAATAAGACATGCTACACCATGCTAAGATTTGAATTTCAGAGGCTACCTTTTAAATTGTACGTCTTGTTTTCTTCATCCTGTTGACGTTGATAATATTAGACAGACGCTGTCATATTCCCTGTTGCACTTGTCATGTTAGTTAATCCATCAACTTGGGTCTGACAGCTGTCTCTTTAGCTGTAAACTTCACCGCTCATTTGGAAAGTTGCACAGTGCGCTTCAAGGTACATAATCCTCCACTTTCTTCCTCAGAAGTTCCTCATCCTCACGTTGGCTGTTGTATATTTGAGCATTTTACTCCATCTTCGTAGGGTCCAGGAGATCTGAGGCTTCACGTAGACACAGCTAGCCTGTCACTTGAGACTGGATAGAAACAGGTAGTGCAATTAGCCAGCGGAGAACATGTTTATCTGTCAGCCCGAAGACAGGATGGGACGGCTTTGAGGAGAAGCAGGAGGAGGCGGGAGACAATTGCACTGCCCCTTTTAACTGTGTACAGGCTATTAGACTATTTCACAGAACTCATTTTCAGATACAAAAAGGGGAATGCCGGTGTTTTTACCCCCCACCCCCTCCCCTCACCCAATTAGGAGAAGAATCCCCCTTCTTCAGCATTTATTACACCTATTCAGTATTCTGGATGCTACTATCAGTTTTCCATAACTAGGCTGCACAAAGAGCAAACGCTCCATTTGGTGTGATTTGTTGCCCCGCTTGACCACTTCTTTGTCTCGGCCAGGCTGGCTAAGCGCTGTGGAATGGGGCACCCCCGCTGTTTTATCAAGTCTGCTGAATCCGTAATGAAATAAGTGAGGGTGACAGTGACAGTGGAGGGAGGGGAAGCGGAGGTAAGAGCAACAGACCGCCTTATTTGAATCATTTAAGAAAGATGCAATTACGGCTGCGTCCTGCAAGGAGGAAACAGCCCATTTTAAAGGCAACACAAATCAATGAGCACAGCGATGGTGATGTGTTTGACAGAAGTGCCTGTTAGTGGTATACGGCTGCTCTCGAGGATCATTACACACCCTGTAGACAATACATTATCACCAAAAGAGAGGAATGAAAACAAAGAGCAGTGGGAGTCGAGGAGGCAGTGGGCCATCTGTATCATGGCCTTGGATGGCCATTGGGAAATGGAAAATGATGCTCTGCTTTCAGATTTTTAAGGACTTTTATATTCTTATGGCACTTTTGCATACTTAAAAGAATACCTGTGAGCACTTCTTTCTTTGTGGCCCTTTCTTTTCTCTTTAAAGTTCATGCTAGGATATTATCCATTTTGACTGTGTGGTGTGACAAGCTTAAAAATAGTAAAGACAAGATTTGTTTTTCAGTGGAATCAAATGCACTACATGTGCAGTGTTATTCCTTTCTTATTCGAAATGTGCAGTATAAACACTATTTTGTGATATTACCTTTTTGTTCAGTGATGGCGTTGGCCGGGGTCTTCAAACTGTGGCTCATCTGGCTCCTCTCCAGTCACTCCTGTCTTTGTCCAGTGATGGAAGTAACATGTTATAATAAATCAAAATGACCAAAATTAGCACTAAGAAAAACAAAAAAATTTAACAATAACAAAACAATAAACACAATTAAACAACAAAATGAATAAAATAACAAAACAATGCTAAAATATACAATTGCAAACAAATTAATCACCTCCATGAACAAAAATAAGAAAATGAACTAAAATGTTGAAGCTTCAGGCAAAACCAAACAAAATAATCCAGAAAATGAAGGAAATGATAAGGAAAACGGACTAAAGTGACTATAATTTTAAGAATAAATATATAATGAAAAGCTGAACAGGACAAGAAGAAACTCATTAGGTGCCTTTCTGTAAAGATTGTATAATAGGTACATATTTTTGAATTTTATGCACAGGAAAATGTTAGTGATTTTAGATTAAATTAGAAAAATAAAGAAAGGAAAGGAAAGAAAGAAGGAAAGCAGAACTATGTATCTGAGTAAATTCTTATAGTGGTCTTGTAACTCACATGACTGATCAGCTGTCACGTTGTCTTCTTGAATTTTTGCATAAATTCTAAAACATGCCACAACATTTGTTTGACACTTCATGGAAAGGTGGGTTTACATCCACTCAGGAGGAAGTTAAAGGATTTTCAAATAAAATATAATTCCTCTATGTATGTATGTACGTATGACCCTGTGTGCTGTAATCATGGGGAAAGGCAACTGAGACAGTTTAGGATGGAGCTCATCACTAAAGGAACAATACCATGTTTCCATAAACGGAAAATAATAACGATTTATCTGTGCACATTTTCTCACAGTCTGTTATATATAGGGTTGGGTATCAATTGATACTTTTAAAATGGTTCTTAAATTAATGGTATTATTTTAATTGAAATATTAAAAACACTTTAAGAACAGTGATTTTTCATTTTCAGGAGTCGATGTCTTAACTTATAAAAAATATGTTCCAAACAAATTCACATGATAAATAAAACCTAATTGTACTATGATAAATTAAATGTTCTAATGTGTATAAATTCATCATTCTCCCCATCTCTGGGGCTGCAGTAGGTCACACCGCTACCTGCTGTGTTGCCACTGGGTCATGTAACTTTCCATCACGGAGCATTCCTCTGTTTTTAGCCACATCCTCTTATCAGATGCTTCATTACGTTTGACATTGGCACATAAATCTTCTCATCCCATCACAGTGCTGCATTCTGCGTTGCTGGACTACTTTGCTTTGGGTCTTTTTCCATGTTTTGGATGGCAGCTACTAACTAAGCTAAGTAACAGCTCCTGTTAGAGCAGCTTACTGTTGCTTGTCATATTTGTTTCCAAACACCGGAGGGCAGTAGTGGACAGAACACTGAATAGAGAAAGCAGAGAGGGTTCTGTGTCACTGGGTCTCATGTAGCCAGTGGTTCTGAAATGAAACACTGAAATCTGCATCGTAATTTAGAGCAGGAAGCATAGTCTGTAGTTATTAGTGGACAAAGTGACCATGATGCCACCCATTGGTTTCTGAAGGTTCATTTTGAGGCCAATCGAGTTGTCACTTCCTGGATGACATTTTGATGCCAAGAACAGGACGTAACCATATTTGGACAAATGGCAGCAGAGCTCCCATACTATGTCAGGGGTATCATGGCAAGTTGAGTTACCATTGCGACATGTCAATCAAATCCAAGCACAGCAGTGACTTGTCAGATTGTTTGCTGCTATATCTGAATAGCAGATAAAAAATTTGAAGGTGGACCATCAGATCATTTACTAGATGGTCAAAACAAAACATCTGAGATCATGACTCATGACAAAAATTTATTCACTTACTATTTTCACAGTCCAGTATAACTCTATGGCAGTACACTGACCGGTGCCCCAGTGGCCAGTGGCGGTATTACAACTTTAATGTATTTCCACAGTTTACTCAAGTATCCGCCTCACTGAAGAGCCCGGTCATTACTCACTGGTAGGAGGTAACACATGTGTTGATGCTGGTGCAATATTGTTTTAATTTAATTTAATCTTCATTTATTTTATCAGGAAAAGTTTAAAAGTGGCAGCTTAAAACTGGTTTTCATCAGGTCCCTGTTCTGCAGCACATACTGTATAGGACAGAGATAAAACCCATTCACAGATTTACAATTACAACAACAAAATTTTAAAAACAACATCAAAACATATTACAGACCCATTCAAACACATACACATGACTGGTGAATTATGAATCCATCAGTGATTGCATACAGATCCTTCCAAATGCTGGTGTTTGTACGTGGTATAAGTAGAGAAGAATGAATGTTGTCTGTAACTGTTTTTCTAATTGGGGACTGGAATTGGTTCTTATGAAATAGATCTAGTGACTAACTAACATACTAGTTTGGAATTAAAGTGTGTAGTGTTGAAGACTGATTATTATTTTTGCTCTAGTTGTAGAGTTCAATAGCGGTACTGTTTGTGTAGTTCTATAAAGTTAGAGCATTTGAATATGATGATGCAACACGGTGATGGGTCCACAGAGGAAAAAGACCACGAATCTTATAAGTTTTACTGTAGAGTCGTGATTGGTGGAATGAGTTCTTTATTGTTAAGAGACCAGACTGGAAGGCAATAAGACACTGTAGAAAGAATGACTGCATGTGGATATACGTATGTTTGATACAACTGACGTGAGTATAATCAGATCTTCTTGTAGACAAACAATTGTCTTTGTTAGATATGGTTTTGATATGGTACCAGATTTTGGTTCCTCCATCCCTAGTTAAATCTAAGGCTTTATAAACCATATGTGGTGGATTTCAGACAAGTCCTGATATGTAATGAGAACAAAGGAACAAAACTATTTCAGAGTATTGTGGGACTTAGGCTTTTATGGTTAGTTAGTCTTTACATTAGATGAGCTCCAGTCGCATCCAGGCCCACTGCTGGATATAACGTTGACTGAGCCCGGCACCTCTGGGACACGTCAAGCACTAGTGCTTTCTCTCTCCCATTCTCTCATTGTGTTTGACTCTCTCCCTCGCTCTATCTTTCTCTCTCTCTGCCTGAGGAAGAGGCCATCTGGTCTATGTTGGTGGAGCCAGGCATGCTGACTGGATTTGGTGTGGGCCAGGCCAGTCTGCGTACTGGAACACAACTCACTTTGTATATTGCCTTGTTTTGGCCACAGAGTCTCGTTGATCCCCCTCAGCAGAACATTTTACATTTGGAACACTCCTCATTTACACTTGTACAGACGAGCGGCACAGCGGTCGAGGAGTGGCATCATGAATAAAATTATCATATCAAAATATCAGCGCTGAAATTATCCATTTCTGTGTGTGTCAGCCTCCTTCTCTCGAGAAGGAGGGGGGAGCAGGGAACGGGGGTAGACACTGGGGATTGAGAAGCAACTGTGAGAACTTGTCAGTGGAAATTAGAGGGGGTTTCTGGACCACGGACTCACTAGCGGGAAAACAGAGCAGAGACCCCCAGACTGCAGTCCAGCCGTGTGTAAAAGGAAAAGAATCTCTCCCCTCCATCAGCTTTTTCAGCCTTTTTCCTTTGTAGCTTTGCTTATTTTAGACTTGTCCAGTCCAGCTGCCCATTCTGTAAAGATTTAAACTGCCAAGTCAACATCTGGTTTGACTAAAAGTGGACATCAATGCATGAGCAGATGCAGGTTAAGCCCTCCGTCCTGTGTGTTTCCAGGGCAAGCCATCGCTGTACCTGGTGCCCTCCTCCTCTGTGGTTATCTAAAGAGGTTCATGGCTGGCCATTGGAGCTCCATGCAGGTCCACCCCTCATCTATCAGTGACAGTACTGGCTGACAGAGCACTTATTCACGTTCACTCATGAATATTCAATTTACTCCTACTTCAAGGGTACAAAAGACATATCTATACACAGGAGAGAGAAGCGGCATCTCTTTCTCTGTTCATGCTCTTCCTGTTCTTTGCCTTATCTCTCTCTTCCTCTGTCTACCTCTTTATACATGTACAACCTAAACATTGGCAGCAATATGCAGGCCTTAATTTCATGCGCATGTTTCATTAGAGGTGTCGACCAGGAGACATTTTTTCCTGACACTTTGAGCAAGCCAACACAATCCTGCACCGTTTGCGTGAAGGAAAAATCCCATTTGTCCTTTGTCAGCACAAACACTTTAATTTGAGGCTTTCACTCCTGAGTAAGCAGCAGATCTCCTCAGAAGCCCGGAGAGACACAGGAAACGCATGTGGGTCCTTCAATCTCTCCCTCATCAGCAGAGGCACACCTCATTCTGCATGGCCTCTGTGTTTTGTCAGTCAGCGGGGGCATGCATAAGTCAAAAGGAGAGGGGAAAGTGCAGGTGTGTCAGCTTATAAATAGCCGACAGGATCGGTGGTCATGCAGTTGTTGTGGAGTCTTAAAGTGCTGCTTTGCAGAAGAGTTTGCCACATGTTTTACTCTAGTCTGAAGAACTGTCACAAACCTGAGCACAGAATGGCGGGTACATTGTTAAATCCAGTGGCATTCACTACAGTTTGTGAAAATGTTGGCTGGTGGTACTTCAACTTAGAGCTGTTAAAGCACATAACAACAGCTGTATTTTTCTCATTTAGTCTACATTATACATTGCAAGCTGTATAAAGTAATGTAGTGTACTAATATTGCATTGCTATGAATTACAGTGCCAATCAAGTTTGGACACACCAAAGTGGTTGTTCTTTATATTTATCATTTTCAGCACTGTACGTTAATATTGAAGACATCTAAACTGTGAAAGAACACATATGGAATTATATAGTGAACATCCTAGTTCAATTCAGTACTATTTGTATAGAGATAATCATGATCCAAGATTATCCCTAAGTGCTTCATAATTCAAGGCCAAAGTCTCTGAAGACTTACAGTACAGAAAGCAAACCCAATAGAATCTCCTAGAGCAAGACTAGCAGAATCTGGGTAGGTGGCTACTGGCCTCGACCGATTGGGGTTAGTGGACAGGAGTGAGAGACAAAAGCAAGGAGTAGAGATAGAGGACATACTAGATTGTCCAATGTAGCCACATTTAGCTGTGATGTCAGCTTTACACACTTATGGCTTTTGCTTATCAGATTCACAAACTCCTAGCCTGAAATGGTTTTTATTTCACAGGTGTGCCTTGCCAAGAGTTGATTTGTGCCATTTCTTGTCTTCTTAATGTGCTTTAGACCACCGGTTGTCATGTGCAGAGGAAGGGTGACTACAGAGTCAATAGCTCTGTTAGTGCCGCTATAGCTACTGTACAAATCCATATTATGCCAAGAAACACTCAGTTAAGTAAAGAGAAAAAAGTCTATCATTACTTTAAAGTCAGTCAAACTGGAAACATATCAAGATTTTTTATTTTTTTGTTTTTTCTAAAGACCTAGAAGGGATTTAATGTGATTTAAATTACAGATAATTCATTTAATTTTATACCACATGAAACCATTGACTTCTCTTTAAGGTCTGACTATTAAATGTTCATTCTGTAGTATGACATCCCATCTGGTCATGAGCTACTCAATAATGCATTTGGGTGTTTTCCCGGTGTATTTGGGTGTTTTCCTGGTGTATTGATCAATAAAGAAGATGGACAAAGCTGTTCAAAGCGTGAGCCCTGCAAAGCTTTGTCTCCACATTGAGCAGTTGGGAAGAGCTCTGTCAGCACAACAGGGGATGATTTCTGAGTTAAACTGAAGAGTGGTCAACATCTCGAAATCGATGGGAGCTCTTTATGGCTACACACTCTGATTTTGAGATTTAATAAACTCTTGTGGATGTGTGTCACCATGGCACTCGCCATGAGACTGGTTCATCTTGGACATATGGGGGGAGAGGAACTCTGACTTCCTTATCAGGACTGATAAAAACCACATATGCACCTATGCTGTCATTATGACATGCACTACATAACCAAGGCTCTCTGAAACTTTGCTTTGTTAATGAATGTTTGTGTTGCAACTTGTCTGCTAATTGTGCTGAGAGGTTT
>JAQQAE010007767.1:0-15647 GCA_029823295.1 Pseudamia nigra | reverse complement strand
GAGCACCTGCATTATATTTCCATTATTTCCCCTTAAATCTCCAATCTCCTCTGCGTCGTTAAGGCTCCACTGGACACTTTGATTAAAGATTTTTGATTAAAGCTTGTAATCCTCGATCAGGAGGAAGGTGTATTAGCATAACAGTGCTGTTCAATTTTCATAAGTAGCTGCGTAATTAGTCATGTATTTAACACTTCACGTGGCTGCAGGTCTCCGTTACACCTGGCACAAACCACTGGAAGGTGGTTTGTTCAGGTGAAGGCCTAGTGAAGCCCTAAAAATGTGAAACAAGCAATGTTTTATTTAAAGCATATGGTGAGTTTGTGTCATTTACTTAATAACATGATGCATAATGTTGGACATATTGTCATATTTTCTAAAAGGTTCGGGAATTGACTGTGCATCTTCATGTGGAAATCAATCCATAGGAGCATTTTTAAGAACAGCAAATTTTGTGCATGGGGTCCTTCCTTTTCTGTGTTTTTGGGTAAATTGCCAAAGCATTAATTATTGCCTTTCTGCATTAGTTCATGAAAGGAACAACAGCTGAATCAAATGAGTAAAATTGAGAAAATAAGCAAGAAAATTAAGAAAAATTAGTTGAAAATTTTGATCAACTGATGTACGATCTGTATTTTTTTACTATGAATGCATTTTGGCATTTTCATTTTACCCTAAATCTAAAAAATATTAAGATGTATAAGAAAATGGATCTTATTTTGTTCATGTTGAAGCAACAAAATGAGTAAAATGAGCAAAGTCAACAAAATGATCTAAGCAAAAAAAAAAAATTGTTAATCGACGTACTATGTACATTTTTGAAGCAAAGACATTGTGGTTTACTCTTTAAACCTGTTCTGCTGTTAACAACACTAAATAGAAATGAACAAAATAAGCAACAAAGTGAACAAAAAGGTGCAAAATTGGGTCGAAATTTTCCTTATAAACTGTAGTAATATCTGCATTTTTTTATCTCACTCAAAGATAATTCGATGCGCATGGAGCTAAGACTCATTTTGTTCATTTTGAAGTCATAAAATCAGCAAAATTGTCAAAATAACTATGTGCACAAAATTGCAATGATGCAAAAAACCCATAATTTGACACAGTGTCTACATTTTTGTAGTAGACAGATTGTTTAATGTCTTAATATTATGTTGCTTCTTCAAGCATTGAATCAAAATGAGCACAGTAAGTTACAAAATAAACAAAAATGAGCAAAAGAATTGATTAAAAACATACATAAAGGAACAAAATAAGCAACAAAGTGAAGATGAGACAGAAATTTAAAAAGGAAATGAATTCACAAAATACCATTTTATGTTTCTCTAAATGCAAATGATACGATGCATAAGAATGAAGATGGAGCTTATTTTGATTCTGAAGCAAAATGAAGAAAACTGGAACCAAGTATGATGTAAAAAGTCAATATAAACTAATAAGCCTTTGTGTTTTTTCAAGCATTGCTGCTGTAATGAACAAAATAGGCAACAAATTCAACAAAACTGGACAATATAATCAATAGATTGTACAAAAAAAGAAACCAAATAAGCTGCAAAGTGAACAAAATGAACAAAAATGGAATTAAAAATTCATTTCTTAATTACATTAGATTTACTTGTTTATAGTAAATAAATTTGCAGAATGCATATTTATTTTATTCTTTAAATATAAAAAATAATAAGGTGCCTAGGGATGAAGATGGAAATTATTTTATTCATTCTGAAGCATGAAATCAGCAAAAATGTGGAAAAATGGAACCAAAAGAAAAGTCATTATAAACTGACGTCTCCATATTTTTCCATTGATATATTCACATGCAGGAATTTGTCTTACCCTTTAAAGCAGTGTTGTTCTTAAATCAAAATGAACAAAATAAGAAACTAAATGAACAGAAATGAGCAAATATGGATCCAAAATTCATTATACTAAATGACATAATTTCATATTTTGTATGATAATTGAATCTTTTTAAATGTGAAACGTAATAAGCTGTATAAAAATGAAGGTGGAACTTTTGTTCATTCTACAGCAACAAAATGAGCAAAGAAAGGAACTCTATAGGATGCAAAAAATCATTATCAACTCACATAATTTACATTTTTTGCTGATATAAACAGGGGTTTACTCTCTTCATCTGTGCTGCTGTTGTTTACAATATTAAATCAAAATGAACAAAATAAGCCTCAAAATATACAAAAACATAATGAGATGTATGAAGATGGAACTAATTAAGTTAATTCTCGAGCAACAAAATCCGCAAACATGTAGAAAAATTACTCAAATTGAAAGCAAAAATCAATATAAACATAAATCTACTTTTTTTTTTGCGTTTCACGCTTTAAACCAGTGCTGCTATTGTTTACAATATTAAGTCAAAATGAGCAACTACATGAACAGAACAAGCAACACAGTGAACGATATGAATCAATAATGAACAAATAATCCACAAAACTCTGCTCAAAATGAACAAAAACGAGTCCAAATTTGAATTAAAAAAAAAGCAAAAATGTGTTTTAACTGTATTAATGGGTGGGACAAATGCACACATGTTAGGAGGACACGTCTCCCCCATCCCCCCTGAACTCTACACCTACGGTTTGGTTAAAATCTGGCACCTTAGAACAGTGCGCTCAGGCTTTTGCGCCCAGCCTGCAACAATTATCTACAACCATTTGATTTTATTGCATTAAGGAGCGCAGGTTTAGCCCACAGCTCCCACGGGATCGGCGCTACATCCTGCTTAAACACGTACGTTTCGACCAGCAGACACACAGACAGCGGTTGCACACTTACTGAACAAAAATGATGTGATGGAGAAGCAGCAGATAAATCCGCGCCGTGCGTCCGGGGGTCAGAGTGAGCGTCGTGCGCCGGGCGACGCCACAAGCCACGCAGCAGCTCTTCATGCGCTCCCCTGTCAGCCTGCAGCTCTTCTCCAGTGCGCGGGGATCATCAGCAACCCAGTCCTTCAATCTCCACCTGAATAACAAATTAAAGCCAGTTAAATTCCGTCACTGTCATTATCAGTGTAATTACATCATTGAACTCAAAACACAAGTTGCAAAATGTGGTTTTTCAAAATGCGGGCGCTGACATCACGACGCGTGTGCCAAAGTGTGCCAGGCGGCTGCTGCTGCTGCTGCTTCTGCCGCTGCTCCAGCCTGGATTTAAAGATTTTTGTGAAATATTAGGCTGTAAAGAAAAGCTGGTCCCTTGTCCTTCCCCAAAAATAGACCAATTTGAAGTGATTTCTCTGGAATTACTTTCGAAAAATGCTTCAAGATTTCCTCTATCAACAACGACAATGATAATGGTAGTACAACCAATAATTATCATCTTCCAGAACAGAGGACACATTTTATGGGTACTTGGTGGGTGCGACTGATAACTGTCATTATTTTCCCACGATTATAGTATCTGCAAACTGAACCGCGCCGCTGCAAAACCATTAAGAGGCTGAAATGGTACAAAAATGCAGAATAATGCCACCAGGATGAATAATAGCAGTGATGATGAGAGGCTTTTTTTCCCGAAGGGAATTTAACACTGGACATGGTTTTAAAAATCCAACATTGATGCGTATCAGGGTCATTTTATTCGGATTACACAAGATTAAGTGTTGATTTAAAGTAATGCTCTTTGGCCCAAGGGCCTACGACGTCTGGCGTCTTCCTCACATTACAGCATTTTGACTGTTTAAATATGAAAGAAAATAAGATGGATAAGTAATACTTCAGCTAATTTTCTTGAGTTTGTTTTACTGTGTAACACACCGAAGCAGCAAAACACACAACGATGCCATAAATAGACGATATAATATTAAGAAAATGAACAAAATATGCAGAAAATGAATACAAAATATAAAATGTTAATAAACTAAATAAACCAGACGAACAAAATAAACCACAAAATGACCTTGAACACAATCATAAGCACAATTAGGAAAATTAATATCAAATTCATATAAAAATGAATAAAAATGTGCAAAATAATCCACCAGTTAGGCTAATATGAACAAAATAATAACCAAATGAACAACATCTTGAAATAGCCTGCAATTTATTAATAGTATATGTAAAAATGAACAAAATTGTAAAAAAATGAACAAAAATGACAAAAATAATGAAGAAAATGAAGAAAAAATATTATAAAATGGACAATAAACAAAAGATACAATGAAAAAATGAGCAAAATAATACAGAAACAAACAAAATGGTGAAAAAATGAACAACAATGGACAAAAATGAAAAAGGAAATTTAAAAGGAACAAAAGTTGAGAAAATAACTAAAAAGATGAATAGAAATAAAAAAAATACTACCAAAAATTGAGAAAAATGAATATAAAATTAGCATTAACAATAAACAAAAATGGAAAAAACATGAGAAAAATAATCCAGAAAAAACACAAACGAAATAATAAAAAGAATGAGAATGTACCACAAAATGGATACATTTATTGAAAAAAAGAACATAAATTGACAAAATATTGAAGGAAATGAATAAAAATTGAGAAAATATACATAAAATGAATAAAGTTAGTATGAAATGAACAGAAATTAATGAAAGAACAAATGAAATTAATAAAAATGAACTAATGTGCAAACGTGAATAAAAGTAAATAAATGAACAAAACAAATACAAAAAATGTAATTAATTGATTCAAATGTACAAAATATTTCTGAAAATAATAAAGAAAATAAAGAAAAATGAATATAAAATGAACAACAGCGCAACAAAATAACTGAAGGAACAAAAATGAACAAAAAATAGAAAATAAACAAAATGGGTGAAAAGTAATGAGCACATCTTTTGCAAATGTATTTGTTCCATTCATGTTTGCTGATTAGTTTGTTAATTTGTGTTAATTTTTTATTCTATTGTTGATTTCTGTTCATTTTAGACTCATTTTATCAATTATTATTTAATTATTATTAAATTATTATTATTATTTTTCAATTGTTTGTTTTTTATTGTTTTGTTAAATTTTATTCTCTTTTCAATAAATGTATTCAGTTTTTGGTACAGTGTCCTTTACTTGTTTATTATTTTGCTTGTGTTTGATCATTTTGTAAATCATGTGCCTCCTTTTAAAAAATGTTGTTTATTCTTGATGCTGATTTAATATTCTCTTTTCTACATTTTATTTATTATCGTCTCAATTTTTGTTTGTTTTCCTGATTATTTTGCTTGTTTTTGTTAATTACTTTTCACTTTTAGAAATGTTTGGATATTGTTATTCATGTGTTTATTATTTTTTTGTATTTGTGTATTATTTTTGCGATTTTTTTTCATTTTATTGAATTCTTTTGTTGATTGTTGCTGATTTTCTAATCATTTTTATTCATTATTTTCTTCATCTTTGTTCATTTTCTTGACTCTTTTGTCTGTTTTTAATATATTTTCAAAATAAATGCAGGCTATTTCAAGAGCTTGTACATAGTTTATTATTTTTGTTCATGTTATCTTATTTTGTAGATTATTTTTGCTAATTTTCGTTTATTTTATATATATTTTACATTAATTTTTTTTGTTGGAGGTCATACTGTGGTTTATTTTACAAAACACACAATTAAACTCTTTTATTAAATGGACAAATGTGCACGTTATTTTGCGGAAAGTTCCTTTATTTGCTCATTAGAATCATTTTATTAGCAGATTAATAACCTCTTGCTTCCCGCAGTCCGTGTTGTGATGTCATGACTGTGACTCTGATCACGTGACGGCTTCACTGTCCCATCATGCGCGCGGTGATCCCCGTGCGCGGGTTCAGCGCAGGCCATGCACGAGCCGCTCCTTTTCCCGCATGTCTGTCTGTAACATTAAAAACCACAGCCCACTCCACGCGTGGCTGCAGCGGAGGAGGACTCATTAGCAGCGAGTAGCTCTGTGGCTGAGGGGGTTTTAACACCTGCTGCTCTTCACCTGAGGGTGAGTGCAGAGGTGGGCCACGAGGACGAGGAGGAGGAGGAGGATGAAGGGTGTGTGTGTTGGGGGGGGGGGGTCACAGACTTCATTTCAGTTCATTGATAGACATCCCATGTTTGAACCCACGCTAAATCAGACACATGGGTGGATTTCAACGGCCTTCAGAATAAAAGCAAGTAAAATGTGCACGTGTCCTGCTGAGCAGTAACTATTCACCTGGATTTTATTCTGGCTATGACGTTGCTCTCTGTTGATATAAATAATGGCATATTTGTTCATTTTTGCTCATGTTTTTGTATTATTTTGTTCATCCTCTACATGTTCGTGTTCATTTTTGAACATTTTCTCTATTATTCTTTTCATTTTCTTTATATTTTGTTCATTTTTTATTAATTACCTCAGCTGAATAACCACTGTTAAAATAAAGACTGATTTTTTATGTTTTATTCATTCATCAGTCATTTTGTTTATTTTCATGTTCATTATTGTCCAACTTTTGTTCATGTTCTAGGCCAGGGGTCGGCAACGTTTACAACCTGAAGAGCCATTTTTAGAGAGAAATAAAAATGTGCACATTTTAACTGTTAAAAATGCAGTACTACTGTATCATTTTTCATCGTGTTTATCATCTTGGTCATTTGCATTCACTTTTCTTATTAATTTGTTGATTTTCATTCATGTTGTTGATTATTTTCATTTTTTGTCCATTTGCTTTATTGCTTTGCACATTCGTGTTTATTTAATTGAAAATGTTGACCATTTCTATTCATTTTCATTTATTTTGAAGACTATTTGGTACATTTTTTGTTCACCTTTGGTATCATTTTATTCATTTTCATTAATTTCTGATTTTTTAGATAAATATTGTCAATTTAGTAGAATATTTCATTCGCTCTGTTTATTTTCTTCAGTTTTTTGTTTTTGTGTATTTATTTGACTGTTTTGTTCATTTTCTTGATTATTTTATTTATTTGGATTAATTTTCATGAAGTTGACTTTTTAATTTATTAAGGTTTGTGACTTTTTGTTCAGTATTCTTATTATTTTGTTCATGTTGTGGGCTGTTTTTTATCAAAACCTATTATCTTATTATCTATTTTATTTTCTTTCATTTTGATTTTTAATTTTGTGGATTTCTTTTTCCCCAAATTTTCTGCATTATTTTGTCAATTTTTTCTTCTTGTTATTAGTTCTTGTTTTGTTCATTTAGAGTCAATATAATATTTTACTTCTGTTACTAGACAAAGCCAGAGGAGCCACTGAGGAGGGGCTAGAGACCCACATGTGGCCCTGGAGCCACAGGTTGCAGACCGTTGTCCTAGATTCATTTGGAATTATGCTTAGATGCACTGCGTTCATTTTTGTAAATGTATTTTCACTATTTTTCAGTCATTTAGTTTATTATTTTGTTTGTTAGGGTGTGGGCTACATAAATCCTCACTTACATTTTTATGTCTTTTAATTGATTTATTTGAAGTAATTTTATTTTTATATTGTTCATTATTTGTGTTCATGTTTTTGACTGAATAAACATTTCTTGGCTTTTTATTAATAACCTTGTGTTGTGTTTTGGTTATTTTTGATTATTTTGTTTGTTTTTTGTTCATATTCCTAACAAATCTACCGCAGCATTTCTTTAGGTACATTATTGATCATTTTTTCAGTTGTTTCTTTCATTTAGTTTATTATTTTATTCAGTTTTGTTCATTGCTTTTGTTTGATTTTGTTGATCATTGTTCATTTTGTCCATTATATTTCTTTATTTTTTCATGTTGTTAAGTATTTTGTTATTTTTTGTTTAATTTTATTCATCACTTTGTCCATTTTGTGAATTGTTTCAGTCATTATTGGTTATTTAACTGGATTATTATGTTAATTTGTGCTCATTGTTGTTCATTTATGGTCATGTTGTAGATTGTTCATGTTCATTTTGTCATTTTGTTCATAGTTTGGTCATTTTCTTGATTCTTATGTTTGTTTTTGTCCACGTCTATGTCTACTTTACTAATTTTACTTCATTTTGTTCATTTATTTGCTTATTTTTGTTAATCTGGGGAAATATTTTTGCTCTAATTTAGTCTATTTTTTGCATATTTTGAAATTTGTAATTTCATTGATTATTCTGATCATTTTGTTTCTCTTTGTTCATGTTCTAGACTATTTTGTGCATTGTTGCTCATTTTATGAATTGCTTTTAAAAATCTTTTTTCATTTTCAGTGTATTTTTTCTTCAATTTTAATGCTTTTTTCTTTATTTTTCTTCATTTTATTGCTTGTTTTTATTTTTTTGAATATTATCTTTATGCTTTAAATTATATTGTTCATTTGTTCGAACAAAATCTACATCTTGCTTTAGTGCATCGTTGGTGCAGTGTCTCCATGAATTTACTGCACTGCAGAGATCAGGAATTAAATATTGTCACTGAAGCTGCAGTGGATGAAAACTAATTTATGCATTATTTATGTTATATTATACTGTATAGTGTCCATAATCTATTTGCATTAATTGTTATAGTTAAACATTCCCTTGCTTTTCAATTTTACGTCACTTAAATATATAATTTCACCAAGCGCACGCATCAATTCTAAAGAAAAAATTGTTTTCCTCGTTGCCTGTTTCTGTGTTTTTGCATTAATGTGGATTTTCATCATCTGCACATTATGGACATGCCAGATATACATGTAAAAGTAATTCACGGAGTGAGCTGTAACAGCAATTTCACATGAAGGTTTATTCCAGGTTTTAAAGCCAGTGCACAAAAAAAACCCTGAAATTGCCTTTTGTTCAGCATCTTCTGTGGCTTTGCTGCCGCTGCCATCCTGTAATTTGCAGCATCAATGAACGCAAACTGGATGCACTACAATTAACTTGACTCAATGTCTATTTTCACGTTCAGTGTGGCATCAAAATGTGAATTGATTTTGTTTAGTAAGTTACATGTAAACAAAAAAAAGGAATCACAAGAAAATGGTTCATTGGTTAATTGACTGCATTATCCAAAGGGTCAAGAAGGGGAAAAAAATGAATCATGTTTTATTCTTTTAAGAAAATACACAACATTTATTCTGATGTTACTCATGATATTATGTTTGTTTTGTAATAAAGGTTCATTCTTGATATTTGTATCCAGTGGATGATTTGATATTAAATTAAATGTAGGGGTAAGTGGATGTTTTCATCCACTCACCCCAAGTGGAGGCCAAGATATGAGTATACGTATAATACGCCATCTGAATGAAAAACATTTCCCTGTGTCACATAAAGGCCAGAGTCTGCAGTGTGTGGCTATTTTTTTTAGATGCTTTAAAATAAGAATAACTGGATTCCTGATTTTTTGCACTCAGATAATAAAGCAGTGCAATTCTTTGCCAAAATAAATGTTGAAAATAATTGTTATTTTGTTTCGTTTCAGGCTGTGACGAAAAGTGCAAGAAGATATTCATGAGTCTGCAGCGTTACATCCTCCTCAATATAATAAATAAATAACTGAATGATGCATTCAATGTATTGCAATTTCATGTTTTTACAGTTATTGATTATGTTGTTAGCTCTGAGGATTATTTTTGTTTCTTTTTGCTCCTTTCATTGACAATTAATTGATCATTAATTGTTTTTTATTGCGGTCATTTTTTATTTTCTTGATTTTTTATTTCATTTTTATGATTTGTTATTTATTTGAATCATAAATTGGTACTTTTTTAATTTTTATTCATTTTCTTCATTATTTTGATAATTTTTTGCTCATTTTGTTGTTGCTCATTTTAACCATTAATTGTCTATTTGTTTATTATTGTGTTAATTTTTTTCTTTATTTTTGTAAATATTTTGTTCAGTTTTTACTGATTTTGTTCATCACATTAATTATTCATTGTTCATTAGTTACTATTGTGTCAATTTTTATCAGTTTTTTATTTATGTATTGTTCATTCTGTTTCTATTTGAATCATTAATTGTGCATTTTTAATATAATTTTTATTTTTGTTTATTTTCTTGCTTATATGTTAATTTTTTGCTCATATTTTGGTTTATTTTAGCCATTAATTTTTTATTGGTTTATTGTTGCATTACATTTGATTTATTTTTTGATTAATTTGTTCATTTTCCCCCACATTTTGTTGATTATTTTAAAGAGTGATTGTTCAATTTTTTGATTAGTGGGTTCAATTTTGTTTATTTTCTTGATTATTTTGTTCATTTTTGCCAACATTTTGTTGATTATTTCAATCATTAACTGTTTTTTAATTGTTATTGTATTCATTTTTATTTATTCTGTTGATTGTTTTGTTCATTTTGTTCATTTTTGTATATGTTCTTGTCTACTTTTATCATTTCCTTTCAGTTTTATGATTGGATTGTGTTGTTAATTTATTGCAAAAATTTAAATTTTATTCTTGTGTATTTTGTAAATATTTTGGTCCTTTTTTGTTGATTTTATTGCCTGTTTTGTTCATTAATTGTTTTTTTCGTTCAATATTCTGTTTTATTTTGGCACGTTTTTCCCATGTAAGCCAGATTTTGCACACAGATGCAACAACACTACAGACTCAAACTCACTCACTGACATAATTTCACATTTTCTGCTGTAAAAACCCAGTCTGTGTTTATAAAGAAATAAACTGTGATTAACAGGTGCGTAATAAGGCACAGGGCTGGTCACTGCAGAGCCGAGAAGTTATTTTCAACTCCTTTTACTTCTTCAATGTTCAGAGCAGCTCACTCCTCAGAAAACTGGGGTCACAGTGTGAAAAAGCCCCCAGTGAACTGGTAGAAATGCAGCCCCCATTACAGCAGCAGCAGGGGCCAGACCATGGCAGCAAGCACCCAACCTGCCTGAAATTGGCTGCAAAATGACCAATTACCTGAGAGAAGGCTGGGGAGACAGGATTTTGAAAAATATGGCTTTTATTTAATTCAGCAAACTGTAAAAGAAACTAGTATCACGCTGATGCAACATGTTGAAGCAGCTCACCTGTTAAGGGGAGATTTATCTACAAAATCAGGAAATTAATTTACGTAATTCTAATTTAATCAGTTCTTAGTTGTGTTACTGTAGTTGAGTTAATGCCAGAACTGCCACTGGGTCAAATCTACCCATAGCTTATTCTCAATAGCGCATTAATCTCTTTATAAAAAAAGTATGGAGCTCCCCAGTTTATGACTTTTATTAAAATTATCCACATTCTTATATATAGTCCAGATGAACCCTTACATGGGCATTTATAACTATAACAGCCACCAGGTCAAACGTACACCTAATAAAAAGCATTTTTCACAGTTTCTATTCAAGGTTTCTAAGTTTTTAGGTAGGCAGCATTTGTTAGTATTTGCATTTGGTTGTAATCAGAAAGTTATACAAAGTCATTTATATATGTTTCCAGTGGACAACAGATGTATGAAGCAAACAATAACACATTGTAAAAAGAAACCTATAGAATCTACTCAATAAATGTGAGGTAACAATTTGCCTTCATTTTGTTTGAGAAGATTTTAGCCCAAGTTTTGAGCAGTTTATGTACATTTAACAGCTTTGATACTAAAAAATAGGTAAAGTCTACCTAACATATCACAGTAGATAATGCAACAAATTACTCAAAAAAAGGTATTATCAACTAATCAGTGTAACTCATTAAACATTACTCATATAAGGACTTGAAAAGTTGTCAGACACAGCAGGCAGTACTATTAAGTTAGGTTTAAGTTATCTTCAATGTCATATTTACATATGCACAGAATTTGTTCTCTGCATTTTACCCTCCCTGAGGAGCAGTGGGTCGATATTGTGTGGTGTCGGGGGAGCATTTGGGGGTTAAGGGCCTTGCTCAGTGGTGGTGATGAGAGTATGTAACCTTCACTTTCCCAAATCTCCTGCAGGTCCGGGGATTTAAACTGGCAACCATCTGGCCACAAGCTCTCTTCTCTAACCTCCAGGTCACATTTCAAAAACTAAACACACCACGGCCCTTCCTCACTCAGTAGTGTATGTTCAACTGATTTTTGAATCCTTCAAATATAGAGCTAAGGTCTTCTTCTTTTGTTTCAAACCATTTTATGCAAATGAATTCATACCTCTTTAAACCAACCAGTTCTATGGTCTATGGATGGAAAATGGAGTAACAAGAAATTTGAACAAAATGTTGGAACAAATCTAAAATCGATAAGATCCCATTCAAAGCCGTGTCCATAGCCAAAGCAAAAAGAAATCAGAGCACAAAGCAATATTATGTGTTAGATGCAATTTTTAAGTAGTAATTGTTACTGTTAACAAATAGGCAGTGTTTGTAGAATTTAACCTCTTATAATACATTTCACTGACAGGGTTTTTTGTGAATTAGAAATGATGTCTAGGTAAATTTGACCCATTTGGTTTAAAAAAAAAAAAAAGTTATATAGTAAATTAGATGTCGATCTAAAAATGGCTGCTCATTTCAAATATAATATGTTCCAATGCATTAATCTGTGATGGGAACTACTTAATACAGTGAGAGAGGACATTTTTGTGGACAATGTCTGGGTTGGCTGATAAAAGTACATAGTAAATCAGGGGTTTTCTAATGTTCAATTTAAAATAATTTGCATTTTCAGTCAATATGAAGTCATGGATACAGATTTTCTTAAATATAATATGCTATGATGGATCTGTGAGGAAAATTACTTAATGGGATGCCAGTGGACAATTTTGTGAGCTAGAAATGGTGTCACCATGGGTAAATTTGACCCATTTGGTTGATGTTAAATTTAACATAATTGGTTAAGTCAGTAGGAAGTTATGTATCCAGATATAAAGCTGCTCATTTTGTTAATATTCTATCGTTCAATGTGAGACATTAATATGTGACCCATTAATGAATGAATGCATGGAATGATTGATTAATTAGTGTGTGAACTGACCCATTTGGCTGTTTTCTTTACAGAGTGAATCCTGGCTTTTTTAGTGTTAATTTTGAAATAATATGGATTTTGTGTCAATATAAGGTCACAATCCAGATATAAGAAGCATGACAACTCATTTGAAATATAATTTTTTTAAGTTAAGACATTAATTAGTGAGAAGAATAACTTACATGACGGAGGGCAGGTAAAGTTGACCCTTTGGTTGTTTTAGGTATATATTGAATCCCAGTGTGAATATACCTCCAGTATAAAACAATGATTGATTAAGCATCTTTACATATACGTTTTATTGAGTTAATTTCTCTGCAAATGGAAAACATGCAAATTTGCCAATTAAGTAATTTGCCAACGAGAGCTGGGCTGCTTGACGTTCAGCTGCCACTGCGCCTTTAGTCTGAAACCCCTTTTTAGTTTTTGTTAAGAGTTAAGTCTCCAACAAAGACAGGAAGGAGGTCAGCACTCAGCCAACACCTGAATGCGCCTCTCTTTTTTGTGCTCCCCTTGATCCCCACAGTCTGTCCCTGTCATTAGTCTTAATGATGGAAAATTGTCATGTTGATACAAGTCTTGCTCTCCCCCTCTCTTCTTTGTATAAGTAGAAGGTGGAAGCTCCATTTGTAACAAAGTTCTTTGTGACTAAAAGCCGTGGACATTGCATTTGTGCCGGGGGAGAAAAAAGGCTGTAGATGCTCTTTCCATAGCTGGGATAATTATTCCAACTGTGACCTTAATGATTCTCTCTGTTCATCCTGCATCTCATGCACGCGCCAGGCCCTCAGCAGAGCCCTGTGTCAGGGAATATGAAAAACCCATATAATGAAACCATTTTGGCTGATGGAAAAAAAGGGCTACTGAAGCTGCACTTGCTACAAAGACGGCTCAATTATATGAGTAATTGTGATAATTTTCCCTCCATTCACGGCTTTCTCTGAAAGGTAAAAAACACAGATGCTGAAAGGGAAATTACTTGGACAATATATAATCTGTGAAATGGTCACAACAGAAAAAAGATGACTGTAAGAAAGTGTAGGACTATAAATAGGTATGTTAATGCAGGGCACATAAATACACCCTCAGAAGCTCGCAGACATAAACAAACAGCAGTACCTTGTGCAAGCCTGTGTGAATAGATGGAAAAAAATGCAACAAATGACCACAGAAAAAAACATGATAAAAGTAGATACGCAGCTGCTCGAAAATTAAACCTCCTTCTCCTTCCTATTGACAAATTTCAGCTCCTGAAAACGCACCCCCATAGTTGGCTATCATTTGTTGTTCTCTGACAGGAAAAGGATAATTACCTCTCTCAGAGGCAGGAGGACTGACATGCCCTTTAGACTTTGCCATGAATGCAGAAGCTTGATAGAAAGCTCAAGGAATAATTTTCTTCTTTGCCTTCCCTTTATGTTCAAGAGCATGTTTTGTTCAGACGAACTTAGAGATGGCAGTATTGTGGAGTGCATTAAACCATGGGTGTTCATACTGTAAATATGACATCCCGGTGTCTCTCAGCTTCTCCATGCCAGGGGGAAAAAGCTGTGAATTGCATCAAAATTTCAATTTCATCTGGTGGGGAGACAGATGAGACACAGATATGCATTACTTTTTTCCTTTCCCAGTGTGTGTTGGATTAAACATTTCTTTTGTACCAGTGAAAAAAGTAAAAAGCTTTCCTCTCTCAGGAGCAAAGCTGGAAAATTACATGTCTGTGGAGGCAAAAATTCATTGTATTCCAGTCAGCATTAGCTTAGAAATATACGGGAAATTAACTTTGTCCCTGCATGGTTCAGGGACAATATAATAAAATGAGCCTCTGCCATGTTAAAATTATTCATAGACTGAGTTTATTGTTCATTTTGTCGATTACTTTTGCCATTAATTATAAATTTTGTTTACCATTTTGCCATTTATTGTTCATTTTTTGGATTATTTTTCTTTTTTTTGTTTGATTGTTTTTTTTACGTTTGTTATTTATTCTGTTTTCTTTATTTTTGTTCATTATTAAAACTATTTTTGCTGAATAATTGGTCAATTTTGTTCATTTTCTGGATCATTTTCTTCATTTTATTTAGCATTGCTGCTTTAGTACTTATCTTTTTAGTTTGACATAATGTTTAGTTTTTATTCTTTGACAAATTATATTATATAACTATCTTATTTAGACCATTTTTAAATGATTTTGTTCATTTATCTTCATTTTCCAGATCATTTTGTTCATTTTGTTTTATCATTATTTCACAATTTGTTCTCAGTTTGTTATAATGTTCATTTTTATTCATCTACAGTACAAATTAAATGTTACTATCTGTGAAATGTAAAGAATGAAAGATTATATTGTAATTTGTTGTTATTGACTATTCATTTTTGATTATTTTGTGGTAATATTTTCTTGCCCCTTTTGTTGTATATTCTGTTCAATTTGTTGTTTAGTTTGTCCATTCCTGCTAATTTTTGTTTATTTTTTAATCACTTTGTCCCACACTTTCATTCATGTATTATTCATTTCACTGATTTATTTTGTTTTATATTTGGTTGCATTGTTCACGACTTCTGTTCTATTCTTTTCTGTTCAATCTAATTCAGTCTAACTCATTTTGTGGTTTGTTTTGTTCAATTTCTGTTGCTTTAAAAAAATTAAAGAATTGTCAGCTCTGTTTGTTGACTTATTGGAGTATTTGGTTCTTTTTATGTTCATATTCTGACTTATTTTGTTTTTTGCCTGTTAATTTTGATATAGATAAATAGATAGGTAGATAGATAGATAGGTAGATAGATAGATAGATAGATAGATAGATAGATAGATAGATAGATAGATAGATAGATAGAT